>NKZA01000253.1:2052-17213 GCA_002374405.1 Metschnikowia cubensis | reverse complement strand
TGTAGTAGAGTAGTGTAGTAGAGTAGTGTAGTAGAGTAGTGTAGTAGAGTAGTGTAGTAGAGTAGTGTAGTAGAGTAGTGTAGTATAGACATCTCATAGTAGTCTAGTTGTGACAGCACTTAGTATGGGGGCCCTTGAATTCTTTAAAATTGTGCTTGCCTCATGATCTAATTATGTATACATACTAATAATATCTAAATTGTTATACTGTATCAAGTATCTTTCCTGTAATTATATAAAAATGCACCGATAATAAAAAATAAATATGGTGTAGAGCATAAAAGCATTGTCGAAATGGATTCCCCTAGAAAAGTCGTATCTCTCGGATGTAGTCAAATTCGTCCCCTTTTCACTTCCTAATTTGTATGAAATACAGCGCAGCTAAAAACACCTTGGGACATGCCCATGCCAGCCAATTGATACATAACGCCTTTATCGCAAGCTTGGCCTTTACCCAATTTTTTTGTTTAATGAACCAATGTTCACATCAACGCATACAACATACCCATAATTTTATAACATGTCCAATGATTTCCAAACTGATTCACTTTTCATGAATTCTCAATGAAATTAGAGTAACATGAGCTTAAGCCCTTTACTAATCGCCCTTTACTAATAGCCCTTTACTAATCGCCCCTTACTAATTGCCCCTTACTAATCGCCCCTTACTAATCGCCTGTCTTGTAGTTGACTCCTGGTAATGAGTATTGGGAATTAATACCTGGTCATGAACTAATACACTTGATTTCAGTAAATGGTCGTGACTGCAAGGTGAAGTTCTGACAATGGGGTTCTGCGAAAACCCCAAATAACTCTCTCAATAGAATTTTCAACAACCCCAATTAACCTCTCAATCTTCAAATTTACACATTGTAAGTAGTCTAACTTGGACTTTAACTGAACTGATCATAAGACTCAGTTCCAACAACTATCAACGGTCGAGAGCTAATAGTCTCAACTTTGAAATAGACTTCCGATAGACTTCCGATAGATTTCTACATACACGCGTCGTATTATGGTCTCTTGTAATACCTATCTAGATAGAGCGGAGTCCCCTCTGGGTAGAGCGGAGTCCTCTCTATATACTTGGGGTTCCTTGGACTCCTTCCTCCTACACCGGATTGGTAATACTGTCTATACTGATTACGCCCACTCCAAGACCTACAATACTAGTCTGCACTCCGTTTCTCGGAGCCTTGAGGCTTCTGGGAATCTTAAGGCTTGTCCAATTCCGTTGCACTGCAGGTAACAGATGTACACGGGTCAGCACCTCTCACATGTCCAACAGGTACGGCAATAGGAATCATGGACTTATTTAAATATACGTGACTAGTGCATAGCCTAGCACGAAATTTCTATAGAAAAGTCAATTGATCCACTACCACCAATTTCAACATATGTCTACGCCTCTACAAAGTACTCTGGTCTGACCTTCCAAGTACTCGTACTCCCCTGACTCACGTGAGTTACTTGCTGTTGATTGTAGTAAGTCTTGATTGTAGTGACCTGTTGATTGTAGTGACCTGTTGATTGTAGTGACCTGTTGATTGTAGTGACCTGTTGATTGTAGTGAGTGTTGATTGTAGTGAGTGTTGATTATAGTGACCTGTTGATTGTTCCGTAGTAACGGACCGGTGCTTGTCGAATCCTAGGAGGCTGGATGTCTGTTACGCACTTTACTGGGGTGCATTAACGACGCTGTCCTTTGGAGAAATCCGATGTTGGCTTCACCTTTTTCCCTCTCTCTGTACACTTTTCTCATAAGCTTATTCTTGCTTTGGGTGCTTCCGGTCCCGTTGATTGTTAATAATAGTTACTGGTAAAGTACGTGCATACTAGAGTGTTAGATTCGGGTTACACACCGTCCAATTACAAGATTAGAATATGCTTTCTGGTGACCTGGACCCTACACCGCATCAAGACCAACAACTCGAGTGGATTCTGCAAATGCTCGGGCACTTGGATTCAACCCTTCGCTCTGAAGATATCCACAAGAAGATGGAGATTTTCAGAAACATGGCTAGAGCCATGGGCACCAGAAAAAGACCAAGAGTGAAGTCCAGATGCTGCTGAAAAGACCAAGAGTGAAGTCCAGATGCTGCTGAAAAGACCAAGAGTGAAGTTCAGATGCTCCTGAAAAGACCAAGAGCAAAGTTCAGATGCTCCTGAAAAGACCAAGAGCAAAGTTCAGATGCTCCTGAAAAGACCAAGAGTGAAGTTCAGATACAGCCAACCCTAGCACTACTAATAAATCGATTAGGTGTACTAGAGGTATACTGCACATTTACGAATGTATGAGGAGGTTCCGGTTTGAATCTTGATGAACATTCCGATGGAATCATTGGATATGGCTTCTGAAATCCCGTGTCATCACCTTCTTGGAGTACATTGCCATCTCCCGAACCTGACTACAGACTACTACAGAGTAGAAAGTAAATATTAGTGGTAGAAGCTGGCCTAGAAAAAGATTGGAGAGGCCACTTGCTACTTCGAAAACTCTTCTAAGGTCTTCTAAAGTCTTCTAAAGTCTTCTAAAGTCTTCTAAAGTCTTCTAAAGTCTTCTAAGGTCTCCTAAAGTCTTCTAAGGTCCACTTTTGAAGGGTGGTGCAGAGAGGGAATAGAACAATACACCAGCCGACTAGTCATAAACATCATTTCATTTGCAATTCAGACTTTCATATGAACGCCATCCCTGGATTCCCCTGGCTTACTACTTCAAGGCGTTGGCCGCGATCCGGAGAATTGGAGAGAGGTAGCCGTAACCAACCAAAGATGAGATCTCGGCAAGAAGCAAAAGCAGGCCTTGCGTGAGTTGCAAGATAAGAGGAATAATGTCCTCCACATTACGCCGCTGGTATTGACGGCTGCGCTTATTCTTGCTGACAACCTGGATCTCGTCGTCTCCAACCATATCTTGCAAGGGCATACCTTCAATGTCTGCAATCTCCTCCACCTTCTTGAGAATGAGCGAAGTGTACTTCTTGATGACCGCCATAACCTCACCTGGATTATCAGTCACATTATCCTTCTGTTGTCCACCTCCCAGCATGGCTGTACTCATTTGGCTCCAGATATCACCCAAGGGAGAAGCTGTGTTGTTTCCTTCGGGACTATTTGCCTGGTCAGCTGTTTCAGGAGATGATGAATCACTAACCCAAAAATTATCGCCTTGGGCTCCTATATCACAATCACAAGCTTGCGTTCCAGGTGGGGGCGCAGGTGGTTGCCCAGCTTCTGGCAAGGGTGGTGGCTGTGACCAAGGTGCGCCTTGTTGTGGGCATCCCCCCGACTCGCCTGGCCCTAATGCCATTCCACATCCTCCTTCTGGAGGTGGAGGGATCGGTATATCTTCAGGGGGTGGTGGTACACCGGCGCCATTCGTACCGGGTGGGACTATGGCCTTTTCGGGCTCTTTGGGTTTGCCTCCGAGGTCTTCACGACGGTTTCTGTTGCCAATGTGACCCGCTAAAGTGCTCAGCGCAAGCAAAAGGGAAAAAAGGTAGTTGAATTGCATTTTGTGTTTTTCGATGGAGTCAACGACACCCTCTGTACCACCATTTATATACCCTATACCATATGATAGGCTTGGTGTATTTGCTGCCGATCAGGCACTTGAGGGTAAGTTGAGTTCGGTAAATGATCTGCCAAAGGAGGCTACTATTCCTCAGAAAATAGTAAAGGATAGTATTGATAAGCTGGCATTGATCAGAGGCTGCTAAAAGGTAAGTTCAATATGGGAGGTTATTCAATAGTCAGGACGGTCGAGTTAACTGTCCAGGTAAATTGCTGGTTGATCCCAAGAGGTCTGCAATTGGGAAAAGAAGGAAGGGGAAGGGACGAGAAGGAGAATTTAGGCAATCGGATCCATGCTCACTATTGCCAGGGCCTTTTCTATTATCACATGATCTTCAGGTAATATAATAATAGCCCAGGATTATAGGATACCCGGATATTAGGCAACAACGGTATAGATAGCAGGGTATCAGGATTTCAGGGGTTCAGGATCTTCGACATCTAGAATACCAAAATGATGGCCATAGGATAATAGGCCATAGTATAATAGATCATAGGATAATAAGGCAACGGAAAGTCCAGACTAGAATACTAGGATATGCAGTCTTTTCGGTCCTTCCAGTCATCCCAGTAATCCCAGTCTTCTAGTTCTTCCGGTATTTCTAGTGTACGAAGGATCTTCATGATCTTCACTGGGCAGACTCACTGGAAGGTATCGACTGGGCTTTAACTGGGCCTTGACTGGGCCTTGACTGGAATACACTAGACCCCCACCAGTGACACATGGAACGATCTTTGGATATTGGCTGGCAAATTCGGGGAGTTAGAACTGTCCTTCCAATCACATTAGAAGTCTTTAGCCCCACACTTGACTTCTGCCAAATTGCACCATTTGCCTTTCTGGTAGAAGATGCACGGACTGCATACGCCACCCTTCATTCAACCCCAATTTTTATCATCTCCATCCCATTCTTAAGCTCCATGACCCAAGCCAACGAATTCTTTATTTGAGGAAGTGTCTGGAATACTCTCATGATTGACCAATTCAAACTCTGAAGCCGCATTTCTATCCATGGTTCAGTTTATCACGCTTTCTCCATTTACGTGTCTGCAAAAGCCAGCCAAAAGCCAAATCCCAATATTAAGCAATAGCTGATCAGACAGAAGCTCGTAATTGGCAAAGTCTAACATTGGCTTAACCTATTTGAACTTTCACCTGGAGAGTTCAAATATTTCCAATTTATAGGGTTAGCAGAATTCGGAACCCAATTTCCAGCTTATCACCTGATTTATCAATGAGTCAATCACTTGCAAAATTCCTGATTCAGGCACTTTGGGTTTGACACTTCACGATGGGGGTGGAACGGTAGTGCACTGCACAAAAAATGACTAGTGCAAAAAATCCTCCCCGTCATAACATTTCGCGGCGCGTTTCGCGTTGTTTGTTTAGACTCATTCAAAGCCGCGTCTAGCGTGTCTGCTGCTGCATGAAATCTGCTCCACAGAATATTCTCAACCACTTCTCTTGATCTTTCAGCAACTCCTTTCGAAGAGTCTTTAAAACAAGAAAACTTCATAAAGCAACTTCTAAAAAGAAGCCCAGATGTCTGAGTCCCAGTTTCCGCCTTCGTCGCCGCTTCTTGCTGCGCCAGAGCATAATGACCCCTTTGCATCTCCTCTCCGCAACAAAAACCACACAGTCCAAAAATCCTTCGTCCTCGACGATTCTAGAGGTAGGGACAATTATCCCACTCCAAATCCTTCGTCGACTCTTGGTCGTTCTTCCTCGCCCCAAAGACACGAAGACGATTTGGAATCAAATGAAGCAGAAGTCTCAGTCCCGGTCTCAAACCAGGCCGCAGACCAGACCCCAAAGAGCACCCACGATACTAAGGCTGATGGAGTTTCCATTAATAAAGACTTCAATATCGTCAACCCACATTCGCTGGTGTTGCGTGTGCCTTTGCTCAAATCCCCCTTGACTATTGGCCGAAGCTCTCGGTCCTGTGATATTCACCTCAACAGAAAGGGAAAAGTGGACAAGAGTGTTTCCAGAATTCACCTCAAGATAACCCACTCGCCAGATTCAATGTCCTTATCGTGTATCGGCTATAATGGATTTGGAATCATTGTTCCTCGGGTGTGTCACGTGAACAAGGACCCCGAAAGTTCCGATTATAGTCCCATTTATCTGCTTCGGGAAACAGGAAAGCCTCTTGTGGCTAAAAATGTGTCCAAAACCATCCACTTGGACTACCAACACACAGAATTCTATGTTTCACGGGGAGAAACTGTGAAAATGCCAAGGTTTCCCAACGTCTTGGTGCAGATCGGATCCTCAGTCTTATTGGTTAATCCAGATGATTGCGATGAGGAATTGACCGATGACGAATACTCTAAGGAAAAGACGAGTGGAGTGGAGACCATAGAGAAGGAAAGCGAAGTCGAGAATAACGAAAGCGAAGTCGAGACTAGACAAGCTGGAGTTGAGAATGAAAAAACTGAAGCCGAGACTCCCTTGGCCATGACCTCTTCAACGCCAAAAACTCCTCTGAAATTCCGCCAATCCATGGAAAGCCCCTCTATTTTTGAAAGCACTCCATCAAAAAGTTTTAGAAAGCCCTTGGGCGAAAAATCATTAAACTTGCCTGAAAAGCAAGGAAAAAGGAAAATTCAGAAAGAGCGTATGGAGAAAGAGGGTTCGGTGGAGGTCGAATCTGCTCCTTCTGTCACCGTGGAAAGAAGAGCTCGCAGCGAAGAACCACAGCTCAAAAAAGCTAAAAAAGAAAAGGCCATCCATGATGCCAATGGTAAATTGATCATCGATCACGAGAGTATCAAAGGACTCCAGAATAGGCTCGAAATCGAGAACATTCTTATCAACCACCTTGCCTTTTCTCGGCTTTCATCCACCCCTGCTTCAGTCTTGAACACCATTCTGGTGGCCGTCACGGAAATCTCGCTTCCACAACTCAGAGCCATTCTCCACAACGTCTCATGCATTGGTGTCATCTATAGACTGGGAAAAGATGCAGCTGGAAAACCCTTGGAGGAAGAGTACTACTACATGCCAGAAAACGACCTGGACCCGGAGAGAAACCAGCTTGTATCGCTGATAAAAGGTCATGGCGGTTTGCGGGCATGCAGGAGAACCCACAAGCAGTACTATTGGAAAAAACCTGCTCCCATCAAGAAGTGATTCTTATACCTTTGCATTATTCAGATCACTGTACCCACTAGACCAATAAATTGTATTGTATTTCCGTTCCTCCTCAACATCTTTTTCTAACCTTTCATCTTCAAGCCTTAGCTTTCCTCTTCTTTTGAATTTTGGAGTCGGGCTCCAATTTCACAACTGTGGCTTCAAGCAGTCTCTTAGTCACCTTAATTACCCCATCAGAAGAGATCTCCTGTACATCATGTTCGTGCTTCACCACTACTCCATCCACCTGATTCACCCCGTTATCGAGATCGGAGAGATCCGCTGCAAACATAACCAGCTGTGCCCAGCCTGCATACGGGCCAAACAAGTCTTGGAGATGTTTTCTGACCTGATGGTATGCCTTGGGCGTCTTGGGGCCTTTAAACTTGTAGTCACGTGTAGCAATCTGCATCACATGCGTATCTACAGGCACCACATCATGCTTATCCAAAGCCATAAGACATATGCAGTCCGCCACCTTGGGCCCCACTCCTTTAAGCTGAAGAAGATACTCGTGGGCTTCTTCGTAGCTCATTATGCGGAGCTTGTGCAACGATTCAAGTGTGATACCAGGCACTTCCTTATCCACGAACATAGCTGCAGTTTGCTGGATATATTTGGCCCTGTATCCAAAGCCAAGGTCCCGGAGTTTTGCCTCGACTTCAGAAGCAGCGAGTTTTTGGGGTTGTGGGAATGAGAAGTGCTTAGTTCCCTCAAATTCCCCAATATAGTCACCGAATTCGGTGCACAAGGCATCGCACATCTTAGAGATGCGCTTCACGTTATTATTGGACGAGCAAATAAACAGCACCACCGTTTCCCATGGATCCTGGCGCAACATCCTGATACCAGGGAACTGGATGAAGGACGTGACTTTTCCACTGGGACTGTGTTTTTTCTCGATACTGGTCCAGAACTCGTATAACGACTCCACATCGACAGCAAGATTGAAGTAGTCCGTGATAAACTCAAGCGGATCCGGATTAATGCCGACAGCTGGAATGTTTGCATAATGGAGCTTCTCCTTATCCTGTTTGAGAAGAATGATTTGATCTGGGGCGGAGAAACTCCACACATTATTGATATTCTTCCATCGGAACGTCTGGCCACATCTGAGCACTCTGGCAAGGGAAAGCTGGCGGGAGCTGAGGGGAATCAGTTTCCATACGAAATCCACTGTCATAATAATCAAGCTTTAGTCTCTATATTCCGAAATTCTTGCTATTCCAAGGTGTTTGCTGGATTCAAGTTAAAGATGGAGATAGGCGTGCAGGCCAGCCAAGACGCGCGATGGATTTCCAAATGCGGTTAATGATCTGCATCAAGTAGTATTATCACTGATCAGCCATAATATTATCAAGCGATTAACAAAAAAAAATGACTTAGAATTTCGATTCTGGAATAGAATTCAGTAGGTACAGAATATATGCCCGAGAGTCCAGAAAAATATCTGCGTAATTCTAGTGAAGTAGTCACGTGAATCAATGATTGACAGTCCAATTTTGGCATCGTAAGCTGTAGTCGAGTCAAGATCGGCGCGGAAGTAATTTTTTATATTAGCAGGCGGTGGCGATAGTCTCACTTCTTGACCACCTCATCGATCACAAGACGAGTGAAATTTAGACAGTCTTTTTTCTTTCATGATTCCCTTTTCAATCCATGGATAGCTTTATATTGAACTCTTGGAGTTATGTCTTGGCACACCCCTTTATTGTTCCATGTATGGATAGCCTCATGGTTGCGGTATTTTGGTTGTAAGTCTCACAAATAAAGACACATCCATCTCTTCAAGCCATGGAACTGTTCGGCTTTGCCCTGAGTCTGACCCATAAAGGAATGAAACATTTCTATTCGAAGGCAAGTTAGAATACAAACCAAGGTATGCACTAACTTTTCAAATAATCAATTTAGAAAGCATCCATCATTGAAACAACCTTGGAAACCTTAAATTGACCTAAGTAAGAAGTCCATTCCTGAAACCACCCATACATCTCAATGGCAACCACCTTCATTTTCAAAACATTGTAGATTATTTACCACTCTTTTATGTTTGGTGTTGTTACTTGGGGCATGGTGGGAAAAGTGGTTGCAAATCGCACAGGGGGAAAGGGGGAGGTTTTATAGTTTTCAGAAGTGGGGAAGAAGTGCCACAAAACCAAATCCACAAACATATAAAGCACCCGCATTCCACAAAAATCACCTTTTTTTTGTACACCTTATTCTCTTTCTGTCGAACGGCTGCAATGCATCCTCACAAAGCGCTGCGAACTACGAAACGTCGCTGAAGCCCCTCACGCGTCTGACTATATGCACTACCGTTGATTCACACTATCAAAGTGTTAGACAGGCCCGTGAACCTCGACAATTAGATCAAATCCAACCAGAACCCAAGATCAAAGATCAAGGCATAATATTATTAAATTTCAATACTTCAAGGTATAGAGATATTGAATACTGCATAATCTGATTTGACGCAACGCTGCTCCATGGACGAGTGCCCGCTCTGCTTTAAAAGCTTCCCCATCAAGCTTTTAGGACCCCATGTCAATTCGTGTCTAGATACATACGAAGCGCTGAAAACAGGACAGGGTGACGTGACGGAACTTGAAGAACCACTGAGAGCCACGTCTACGCAGAATGCTGTTCCCAATACCCAATTGAGTCTGAGTTCCGAAGGAAGGCGAAATGAAGCTCCAAAAAAACCGGGAAACGTGTTTTCAGCATTGGGGCTTAAAAGTAGCCAGAATTTCCAGGATAAGACGAAAAAGGCCAGTGCCACCTTGACAAGTATCTTGATAGCTGAGAAAAAACTTAAACGGAAGCAACAAGATCTTGAAAACCGCATCAAACGGCTGAAATTGGGCCCGCCAGACACTCAAGCTACTGAAGAGCCTCAGGAAACTGATCAAAATGGCGCAACAGATATAAAAATTGATCCAAATAGCGTTGACCCTAATGGCATTGACCTGAATGGAACTGACGTGAACGGCAATAATGACCCGAATGGACCAAGGGAAAAGCCAAGCCCTCTATCTGCTCTGAAAAGTACAGGAACCGATGCAGCTCAATACTTACAGTTAAAAAGAGAATCGGAACTTCCTCTTGCCCAAAGGCTTCGACCTCAGTCTTTAGCAGACTACTTTGGCCAAGAAAAACTCATGGGCCCAAATGGGGTGTTGAGGAACTTGATCCAGTCGCCTAATATCCCGTCATTCATCCTTTGGGGCGTTCCAGGTGTCGGAAAAACATCCTTGGCCCGGATAGTGGCTAAAACCTCCGACCACAAGTTTCTTGAACTTTCAGGTGCTGACAGCAACGCCAAGAAACTCAAGGAAGCATTTGCACAGGCCCAAAATGAAAAGTCTTTAACGGGACGCAGAACTATCTTGTTTCTTGACGAAATCCACCGCTTCAACAAATCCACCCAGGACTTGCTTCTTCCTGTGATAGAAAAAGGCACCGTGGTGGTGATTGGGGCCACCACAGAAAACCCCTCGTTCACCCTCAACAACGCCCTTCTTTCCCGGATGCACACGTTTGTCATGGATCCATTATCGGAAGAGGCACTAGTGAAAATCCTCAACAGGGGCCTTCTCTTGCTCAACAAAACAAGGAAGGTTGTTCACAATTTGCACCTTATAGCATTGGACAGGAGTGCCATTGATCATATTGCCAAGCTCAGTTCGGGTGATTCTCGTGTGGCTCTCAACATTCTCGAGTCCATAAATGCTTACTTGTCAGGGCTTCAAGTCAAGCAATTTGAGGTGACCGAAAAAGACAAGGAACGGATCTCCATACCTCAAGGCAAGGTTGGAGTTATTCGGGTCTCTCAAGAGGACTTACAACCGCTACTTAGCTCTCGAAACTACCACCAGAAGTACGATAGACAAGGCGAAAACCATTACGACACTATTAGTGCGTTCCACAAAGCCGTCCGGGGGTCCAACGCCGATGCAGCCATTTTTTACTTGGTGCGTATGCTTAAAGGCGGAGAAGACCCTCTTTTCATAGCACGGAGAATGATAATCATCGCCAGTGAGGATATTGGACTCAGAGACTCGTCGTGTTTACCGTTTGCAATAGCGGCCATGGAAGCCATCCAGTTTGTGGGGTTGCCCGAAGGGGAAATCGTGCTCGCACACTGTGCAGCCAAATTGGCCCGTGCTCCGAAATCGACCAAGTCCTATAGAGCCCTCCGAAAAGCACAGAGTCTTATTTCGGAAAACCCCGAGGCCATGGCCGCTCCCATTCCTCTCCACTTGAGAAATGCCCCCACAGCATTGATGAAGGACCTTGGGTATGGACATTCTTACAAATACAACCCCAATTATAAGCATGGAATCGTGAAACAGCAGTTCATGCCAGCAGGTCTTGAGGATGTAACTCTAGTGGAAGATACTCATTTAGGAACGCAGAGAGACTCTGATGTTGATTCAAAGGAATATAACAAGGCAGATAAGGACGAGCAGAGGTACAATGAATACAAGCGGTGGAAAAAGACCAAAAGGGCAGATGCAGTAGTAAAGCCAGAACTATACAAGAAAGTGCCTGCGATGCCAAATTTAAACTCTGATGGAGAACGAGAAATGAGTTACGACGAGAACTTGAGCAGAGACGACCAGCCGGAGTTTTTCGATGGTACAGAAACCGATATCCATGTCGACTCCGATTACGAGATATAAATGGTGAATTTTTGGAGAGTTTTGGGCATCTAAAGTTTCTCTCCTAAGTCATTGAATGGGTATTGATACTGCTTCTGAGCATCCGGGGCCATTCGTGAAGGCCAGCTGATGGCCGGTCGTCTTTCTTTCCAGAGAACAACGGCTAATCCTGCACAGAGATACAAGAACCATACACCAAAGAAAGCAGCGGAGATATAACACTCCACCAAAACCGACTTCTTGGAGGCCACGAGAAGCTTTTGAAGGACTCCTACAGTCTCATTGACGGTGTTCACTTCGGAAGGCGAATAGGAGAGCAAATTCATAAGCTGCTCTTTTTCATAGATTTGCGGGGCATTGATACGAGTATTGTTCTGGATCCAAACAATACCTTTTTTTATTGAATCGATCTTTCTGCCCACTGTGCAGTACACGATGGTTTCAAAAGGTTCGGCGAGGAAGGAGGTGCCGAAAACAGAAAAAATGGTGTCATTAAGCGAGGTTTGAAATGTGTTTATCGCATTGACTACTTCTTCCGAGTGGGAGTGTACTCCGCCTAGAAGTTTAGTGTTGATGACCAGGGTCAGGTTATTGACTGCGTCCTGTACCGAGTTGAGAAAATGCAAGTTTCTAGTGGAGTCGGCGGAGCTGGAGCTGGAATTCGTGGAACTGGTGGAGTTGGAATAAGTGGAGTTGGGATAGGTTGCATTCGTGACGTTGGTGGGGGAGAAATAGGTATAATCGACAACATAGGTGGAATTGGCAAAATTAGGATTGGAATTGGTGGAGTTCAAGTTGGTGGAATTGAAATAGGTGGCTGGATTGGGACTTGTGGAGTTGGTGGAACTGGAACTCGAATTTGCCAAGTTCCTGGATATGGTGGAAAGTTGGGATTGCATGCCACAGATAAGACAATATTGCACAAGTGCAGTGATGGCACCAATTAGAGCCACGCCAAGAACGCTCATGAGATTGGAAGTGGTCATGAAAGAGAACAACCAGAGGGTGCGTGGCTTGAAGTTTCGAACCAAGTACCGCATGACGCCATACTCATGAGTCTGGAGCGCATTTCCTATATCCACCGGAGATTCTCGGAAACTGAGTTCGCTCAATAAGTTGACCCAGCTTTTGTTTTTGAAAAAGGAAAACACGCACGAGATAAGAATCACCAGAAACGTCAAGGAACATAGGCCAATGGTGGCATAAGTAATTGACTTCTGGAAGTCACCAAGTGCTCGAACAAGAAGCGTGTCGAGATGTGAACATGGCGAATACGAGAGTTTCTTCGTCGCCAATTCCGGAAGCGTGAAGTTGGACGGCACAGAGAAGCTCAGTTCCAATTGGTTGGAGAATTTCGTCAACGGCAAGGTCAAAATATCCGTGACATTGGATAAGACCACAGAGAAGTTGGGGATTTCATCGGCCAAAGCCTCGATTTTTGTTGTATATTTGGTCAGAATGTGGATATCGTTGAGATCTGAAATGGTGAGGTTGAGTTTGTTGACTGCACTTGAAATATGGCTGTTATCAGAAGAAAAAAGACTTTTGATGGCATCTACACCTGCAATGATGGTGTTGATGACGGAGGATACCGAGGAAAGTGCCTCCTGGAATTTATCAATAAAGCCATTGACCACAGTCTCAACAGCCTGCGTGATCTCCCTCAAAATATCAGCTACCAAGTCCAAGATTCCCCGAATTGTTGCAGTCAACAAGCATGTGAGAGTGCCGAGGTAGATGTCGATGAAAAAGGCAATTAGGCCTTTGATGATGACCACCATGGCCAAAAGCAGAAGCCGGGCCGCTTTCCACATCTGGTCACAGAATCCTTGCACCAAAAGAGCAACCACCTGGGCCGTTTTTTCAGGCACCTGGTCCGCCATAGCTCGGGCCTTCTGTACCTCCTGGCACAAGACCATGGCTGCAGCCCTTTGTGTTCCCAAGGTTGTGGCTAGCGACTGCATGGAGAGATATAGGCGGATGGTACCGAGAATCAAGAAGAGAACATACTGGTTGGCGATGCTCTGGGATAAAATCTCCCCTTTGCTAAGGTACTGTCTCATGGAAAATAAAGATCAGAGGGAAATCCAAAGGAGACAATCAGAGGGAATAAGAAAAGGGAATAAGAAAAGGGAATAAGACAAGGGAATAACAGAAGGGAATAAACAGTCAGAAGAAGATAATCAGAAGAGGAAGAGATTCGGACAAAATGCAACTTTGGGAGAAGTTGCATAGTTTCAGAATAGCTGCAAAGTGACTGTCTTAGAGGCAAGCTGACTGTTTCAGATGCCAGCTGCTGTTTCAGAATCATCCATGTATTTAACATGTGGTACCTTGCAATTGTGCAGTACACATGTGGAACGTTTCAAGATTTGAGATGCGTGCGATCGACCCCATGTGTCATGGCCAGTGTTTCAGAGTTCAGCCGCACCGTTTCACATGGGCAAAACATGAAACGGGATCAAAACTGACAGTCACGAAAACAAGATAAAAAGTCGGACGGATGCAAAATCGCCATCCACAAAGAGAAAGCCAGGATGAAAACAACAAAGACTGAAAATCTGAGATTAATGGTTGGACGCCGTCACGTGCCCAGTCACGAGTCGAGGCAAAGACTTAACTCTGCACATTGTTTGATATGATCAGAGGAAAAAAAACAGTACGAGCATTGGAGTACTTCATTCGATCAAGATTACTGAAATATCATAGAACATTGGCATTCGGCGAAAGTCAGCAAAGGCTATAGCGAGGGCCTGCATACAGGCGCGCGAATGGCAAACATCAACGATAAACGGAGACAAACTTTTATTAACCACACCCCCACAATGTCTGAACAACCCAAGGAAGAAAAGTCCGACACCCACATAAATCTCAAGGTCAGCGACGGAACCGCAGAGATTTTCTTCAAAATCAAAAAAACAACGCCCATGAAGCGTTTGATGGAGGCCTTTTGCAAGAGACAAGGTAAGTCCATGGAGTCGTTGAGATTCTTGATTGATGGGGCACGTGTTTCACCCGACAATACGCCCGAGGATTTGGACTTGGAGGATGGAGACGTCATTGAGGCCCATAGAGAACAAGTGGGAGGATGTTGAGAGGCTCGCATATCTGTGTTGGAGCTCAAGCAGGAGCGCCTTGGCCCTGGGCCCATCAGCCGTGTATACATAAGCAATAAAAGTCCCCCAATAGATGAGTAAGTGCATGTAGGAAACGGGCTAGTGATTGGGCCAGCCATTATAGTTGGCCTAGGTTCAGTTGTGGGGTTGCTGTATTGAGTGCTGGCACATGCAGGAAAACACATTGAGCCGATCTCACCACCCAAGCACCGCAAACCGATACCTTAAGTGCACATACAAACCAAACATATGGGGATACATTTGCTTATAAATTACAGTGGTGCATTTCGGTGATGTATCTATTGATAATATAGTGTAAGGTGTTTTTAGTATTTTAGTATTTTAGTGTTTGTATTCAATGTTTGGTGTTTTTGGTGTTTTGGTGTTTTTGGTGTGTTTTGGTGTTTTTGGTGTGTTTTGGTGTTTTTGGTGTTTTTGGTGTGTTGTTTTGCGTGGTTGACTCTTTTGCGTGGTTGACTCTTGCGTGGTGTATTCTGTAGTGAGAATGCGGATACACATTATTGGTAATGTGAAGAAGTCTCCAAGGAGCGAACCAAACTACAATTGGTGTGCGCGGCGGATCATCCCGATGACACAGAAAAGACTGAGCAGTTCCTAACCAGACCATTGAACTATTGAACTATTGAACTATTGAACTATTGAACTATT
>NKZA01000107.1:0-56103 GCA_002374405.1 Metschnikowia cubensis | reverse complement strand
CGATTAGAGCGCGTGAGTCGGGGCGCGTGATCTCGAGTTGGAGTTGTTCGAGGCATTCCTGTACCAGGGTCATATCCCTGACAAATAAGAGCGCAAGTGGTTTAGTGGTAAAATCCAACTTTGCCATAGTTGGGCCCCCGGTTCGATTCCGGGCTTGCGCATTTCTTTTTTCGCTTCTTGCGCGGCTCTAATTTATTGCTTTCTGGGGCATTTATTTTGCGGTTTTCATGTCATCTCTATGACTCTTCAGTAGTTATCTCTACGGGAATTTACTACAAATTGGATAGTTTCCCCGGATACAAAGTGTCTATGACATTTCCGGCCACTAGGAGACCAGGGGTATGCAGTATGTACATGCAAAACCAGAGATCAGGTCCTATATCGGATTTTATAAGCCAATCAGAGTCCTGCAGCCGATGCATCACCGCACGTCAAAAACGGTCGCAGGAAGAACAAGGCATTTGTCTCAATGCGGTAACCGAGGATAAATAAGCTCGGAGAAAGAACGTGCATCCAGCTATCTCCTGCCATCTATCAACACATCCTGCTGGACCTCTGTCGCTTGGCTGGTCCCTGCAGTTCTCGCCTGTATACAAGCAAGGCATTTCCCGCGTGTAGTTCACTTATTCCCTTCGATGTCCGTTTCTATTGTTGGACTGTATTTGCCTTGTGTAGTGCGCTCCTGCACCCATCACCTCTATAATGAGCAGATTGCGAAGCTTCCCGGGTAAATCACTATTCACCACGGACATCGAAGAACGCAGGTAACACATTTTTTATCCTTTAACCTTGGTTAAGCTTTGAACCCCTAAGCGAACCACCTTTTATTCTTTTCGCTTATTTTTTTGGGGCTCTCCTTCCTCTCCTCCCTTATTTTCTGTCATCATCGTCCTCTACTACACCTCCATCTGTAGGCTGAGATAAAGCTGCGACTTCCTCTTCCCCGGGCAGTGCATCTCAGCGCGCTTATTTATACGTCTTCTCATCCGCCGCATACTTTCTCCAGTTCTCAACTGTACATTGTGGTCGTGCTTGACAATCGCCTTACACTGGCATCAAAACGGCATCAACACATCTCTGCCCTGCGCACTAGCCTGGTGAGTACTTAAAGGGTCCCTGCTCCCCAAGTTGAAGTCCAGCTCCCACAAGACTGTTACATCTCTTCAGAGGCCAGACATCTTTCCAGCTCACTTATCCCCTCAGTCCTTGAAAAGAACTACTCAAAATGGGAACACGCACGTGTGAAAAGTCCATCGGTGCAAATACCGACTTCTTTGCGGCCAGAGTTTCGTCTGTCTTCGTGTTGCTAGCACTCTCGGCTGCTGGCTCATTTCTTCCCCTACTAGCGATCAAGTTTCGCTACCTTGGAATCCCCAAGTCCGTGATTTTCGTCACAAAGTACTTTGGTAGTGGTGTCATTATTGCAACCGCATATATCCATTTGCTCGGAGAGTCGGAAACCAGTCTCACCAGTCCATGCTTGGACGATAGCTGGATCGACTACTCGTACTCATCAGCATTGGCCTTGGCTGGCACTCTTGTCATGTTCCTTATTGAGTTGTTCGTGCACAGGGCCGTGGACAAGAAGCAACAGCTCGGTCAGTTACACTTGCCCCATGAACATTCGACCAATGAGAAGAAGTCCGATACGGAGTGCCAGGTTGTGGCCGACAATTCCGAGGACTCTGAAGAGACCTCGCATTCTAAGAATGGAAAAGTGTCCACGCGTAAAGAGGATGTGTTCAAGACTTTGGTCAATATCTATCTTCTTGAGTTTGGCATTGTGTTCCACTCGGTATTTGTGGGGCTTTCGCTTGCTATTTCTGGAGACCAGTTCAAGACGTTGTTTGTGGCAATTTCTTTCCACCAGTTCTTCGAGGGTTTGGGTTTGGGGTCTCGGTTTGCCACTGCTCTGTGGCCGGCTGGCTTGGAGCGCATGCCATGGTACCTTTCGCTCGTGTACTCCATCACTACACCTTTGGGAATCGCCGCGGGGCTTGGTGTGCGACACCTCTACTCGGAAAACAGTCCCACTTCGCTTATAATTGTGGGAGTGTTTGACGCCTTCTGCTCGGGATTGTTGATCTACAATTCATTGATTGAACTTTTGGCACGTGACTTCTTCGTGGACCCTGTGATGAGGTACTGTAGCAACGCCCGGCTTTTCGTGGCCTTGGGGCTGTTTATGCTCGGAACGTTTCTCATGGCCTTGATTGGCAAATGGGCTTAACTCACGGTACCTGTGCTATAACACAAGACGTGTCTTATAGGAATCTCGTGCACGCCCGGTTATGCAATGACCACCCCACATTTTTCGAAGACACTAGGAAATATCTGTGTGCTTTTAATCCACTCACATTGTTCTACATTGTCTCGCACCATATAATGCTAATTGCTAAGCGATGCCTGACTAACGTGCTCACGTCATTCCGAATAAAAAGACATTTTCTTATTTCCACAATACTGTAAATCACATGGTTCCGGCAACCAACAAACCAGTGTCCATAGCCCCAAATATTAAACCTTTAAAATATCTTACTTATATGCACCCCACCCCACGACCGCGCACAGCTTATCACCGATTCCACCATCCCATACTTCCTCTTCCCCCGCCAGCAACTTCTTCACCATGGACCTAAGCCCTGGCGCCCTGACCCCGTTGCAATATGGAGATGGCGGCGGCAAGCTTTACGGCATGGAGAACTTTGGCAATTCCTGCTACTGCAACTCCATCCTCCAGTGTCTCTATTACACCACGCTGTTTCGTCGGAAACTCCTCCAACACCGGAACTCCCCCCATGAACAGAAACTCGCGGTACCCGGGACTCACCCCCACAACTACCAGGTAAAATACGACCAGCTCTTTGCCAAGAAATTGAAGGAGCAAGGTAAACCCGGCCCAGCACCCAGTGCATCTGCTAAGTCGGAGAACTCCGACGCGTCGGGCCGCCCCTTAATCCGAAACTCGTTTTTCGGGAAGTTTGGAAGCTCCTCCACTTTTGTTTTTAACAACGATGCAACGTTCTCTCATCCCAGCTACCGCAAGTTGGGATATCTTCAGAATGCACTACGGTGTGAGTCACTTTCCACCGAGCAGAGACTCTTGATACAGAAAACCCCGGATTACCATGACCTAGAGATCTTAGTCACGCGGCCTTCCATAACTGCAGCCAATTGCTCCAATTCGGCGTCTTCTAGTAATGCTACGGCGTCTACTCCGGCTGCTTCTGCAGAGAAAGACGAACAGGCGGACTCCGGGCCGCTTTCTTCCGCCGTGGCTACTCCTGGTCTGACCTCAGGGCTGACGGACCCCTTGCCACCGTCGTCTCGGTCCAGTCATGTGGTCATTGGTATTCCGAATCCGGAACCACAACTCCAGGTGCCCATAACACCCTTCAATGCCAATCCCTCGGTGGACCTGCGAAAAAGGGCTGCGTTGGTGAATGGCCCTATTCTAAATGTCGATCTGCCACTACTGCCCCTTCTGCAGGAGGCTGCTGATTCATGTCTATTGTATGCCCTCAAGGATCTCTTTGAGGCCATGGCGGAGAACCAGTCGCAAATTGGAGTGGTTTCGCCCTTGCACTTCATCACCAAGTTGAAGGAGAAGAACTTTCTCTTTCGCCAGGCAAACATGCATCACGATGCCCACGAGTTTTGCAATTACCTCGTTAATGAGACAATCGAAAGCCTTACTTCCGAAATGGGCACCCCCACCAACTGGTGTACGGATATCTTCCAAGGATTGATCACCAACGAAACAAAGTGCCTTTTGTGTGAAAAGGTTACCTCCAAAGACGAAACCTTTCTCGACCTATCTATTGATATTCCTCCGGGAGAGAGTGCCTACTCATTGACGTATTCGCTCAATAACTTCTCCAAGCTGGAGCACCTCAACCACCAAAACAAGTTCTACTGCAACACGTGCCTGTCGCTCCAGGAGGCTGTCAAGACCATTAACCTCAAAAAGACCCCTGAAGTGTTAATCATCAACTTCAAGCGTTTCAAGTACGACGAGAAACTCGATCGTATGGTCAAGCTCTTTGATTCCATTCTGTACCCATTAAGTCTTCGTTTGTTCAACACAACAGGGGGGCTGTCGAAGTGTGCAGATAAAGAACACACGGGCTGCGATGCCAATGAAGGTTTCTCGTTGTATGGTTTGTATGCTTTGGTAGTGCACATTGGAGGTGGGCCCATGCACGGGCATTACGTTGCACTATGCAAAAGTCAAGGCGGACTCTGGTTTCTTTTTGACGACGAGACTGTGGAGCTTGTTGAAGAGTCATATGTGTTACGGTTTTTCGGAAACGGACCTGGATTGGCAAGCGCATATATCTTGTTTTACGAGAAGATAGACACTGCGGCCAACGGCACGGATTACGGCATTGATTTCAGCAAAATCTACAACGGCAGTGACTTTTCTATGGCTTCGCCAACAAAGGATACAAGCTCTGCCAACACAGCTGCAAATACCAGCTTCATTTACCCTGAGTACCCCGCAGGCTCCGATCTGGATGTGAACAGCTTAAAGGACAGTAGCTTCGAGAAGGACGACAAGAGCATCGGCCGAACAACTTCTCTCTTGAAAAAGAAGTTTTTGTTCGACACGAAAAACCTGGAGAGCAGTGCTGAGCTCACGCAGAAACCTCCTCGACTGGCCGGGGAGAGTCTGGCCGGATCTACCGCAGCAGGGGGGAAGTCAGAGAAAAAGCTGTGGGTGACAGGTCTAAAACGACGCGAATCTAAAGCAGACACCAGCGTCACGGACCGCAAGGCATCAGTAAGCAGCGTCAAAACAAATACGAGTACCGCTTGCAGTGAAGCCGAGGAAGATAAAACAAAGCGTCGGGGAAGCATCTTCGGTTTCAAGCGCAAGAAGTGAGGCTTACGGGACAAAAAATCAAGAAAAAATTTATTCAGCGCTATGGGTGCAACGGATTCGCAGCCGCGCCCCCGCGCCTACTCCGAATAGCGCATGGAGGCTAGAGCGATATGTAGCGCGATGTCACGTGAAGATGACTGATACGCGGACTGAGGCGAGTATAATAAGCGGCAAGATCGCACGGTCTTTAGTCAGCCACAACCATACTTTTCCATATCATGACCAAGTTCAACGTGATATCGCCTACGCTCGAGACTAACTCGTCTACCAAAATTATTACACTCGCCGCCGGCTGCTTCTGGGGCGTGGAAAGAGTCTTCTCCAAATACTTCAAGTCTAAAGGCTTGGTGGACATTAAGGTCGGCTACGCCAACGGATCCACCACCATCCCCGACGTCACATACAAACAAGTGTGCTCCGGCTCAACCGGGTACGCTGAGTGTGTTCAGATCTCATACGATGCACAGGTTCTCCTGCTCAAGGAAATCTTGGACATTTTCTTTAGGATCCACGACCCAACCACAGTGAACTCCCAGGGCCCCGACGTGGGAACGCAGTACAGAAGCGGTATCTTCACCCACTCGGCAGAGGATCTCGATATTGCCAAGAACTGCAAAAACTACTTCCAAGCCGAATGGTACCCCAAGAACCACATCGCCACAAGCATCGAGCCTATCCAAAATTGGTACGATGCCGAGGACTACCACCAGAAATACTTACAAAACAACCCAGGTGGCTACGAGTGTCCCACGCACTTTTTGAGAACAAAGCCTAAGGTCTAACTCCAGCTGCAACTTGGGTTACATATTTAGGGTAAGATTATAGAGACACGGTGTCAGGTAATAAAGGAAAGAAAAAGAGAACTCATGTAGAGACAAGCACTCGGAGCATAAGGCCAGCATAGCATTACATCGTATAGCCTGATTTTTCAAACAATGTGCTCTGGTCGTGCTTGACCCGTCCGCCGTCGCTATAGTATAATGCAAGGTAGAGTCTAAAAAAGGTTACATGCAGACCAGCCAAAATAATCCCCGATTTGAGTGATGACTCTAATCCTGGTGACCTTTTTGAGACTTCTCCTTCCAATTTAGATCAATATCGGCCAATTAGACAAGAGATCACTCATATTGTGGTTGAGTGTCAGTATATCTTGCGTTTATAATGCGCAGCAGCTAGACCATACGAACCCAAGTGGTAGTCAGTAAAAACAGTCACTAAAAGCACCAAAAGGGAGGCAGCCACTTGATCTATGAAACACAAACACAAAGCCACAAACACAAAGCCACAAAAACCCAGACCCCGTATTCTATTTAAAGCCCACAAATCTCTCACAATTTTTGCACTACTCGATGTCTCAGTTCATGTTGTTGATGCTAGATAATAGTGACGCACCTCATTCAGAGAATACCTCACGACACCACCCCACACCACACGATTACTAGGCAGAGAATAGTTACAGACGAAATTGGATAGGTCATTTATATGGCCAAAACCGGGGGCTAGAAGTATTCCCAAGAGCTTTCGCTGACAAAGTGTTTTATACTAAGTATCATGTATTCTGTGTGTGATGTGACTCTCTAGAGTCAATATGAATATCGCACTCTCATGTAGATTATGAGCCCCAAACCTGTGAAATCTGTACTTGCTATGGTCATCGATACAGAAGTAGCCAAAAAAAAAAACCAAAAAAAATAATAAAAAAACGCCACAGTTTGCCACAGGAGAAATAGCGATATCTCCTGGATTTCCGGTTGCCGCATGACAAGCGAAGTCATCGGCATTGTTAGGTGCATGGCCATATGCAGAACGTTTCATTATTGAAGCTTAAATTGGGAAAACCCCAACATATGAGTACACAAAGGCGAAACTAGAAGTTAAATCCGACCATAATTAGACGGATTAAAGTTTGAAAAATGTAGTTATGCATGTAGCATGGAGTATAAAGTAATCGGGACCGGAAATGGCTCTCCTACAGTAGTAACATCTGGGGCTGTCCTAACATTTGAATATCTTTGCAAAAGAGAATGAAGTGGCCTGAGTCAGTAGGTACGATGTGGTTTTAGCTGGAACAGCTTATTAAAAAATAAAAGAGCAAACACAGATTATTATGCATGGTACTTGAGGTACTGAGGTACTGATGGGTAGTACCTTCCCGGCCTCTGGAAAGTCCTCTTGTTTTAGTAGTGTTACATGTGATTTTAGAAAAAAGTTAGTATAAGCAAAAATCCAAGAATACTCAATTTGAAGAGTTCTACAGAAAAATATGCATGAGCCACTATGCACCAGTAACTACATATGCTATTCCTAAAGATAAATTATAGGTATGAATAGACTTAATACATCAACTGATGCCTAGAAAAAGAGATAATTAATCATTGAAGATAGATTGAAACCGGGCTAGAAACTCTAAAAATAGAATGTGGGTATTCTTGTAGATAATTCCAGAGCCCTTGAATATTGCATAGTTAAAGATGCCAAGAGAAAAACGGCAACCAGCATAAAGAATCAATCAAAGCAAAACGAGTGGCTATTGTTAGATACTACCAAAAATTTACTTACTTGATTGATTATTGACCAAGGAATCCGCTCCATTTCCAGCTGTAATTGTTCTATGAGTAGAGTGCACTGATGGTCTAAAAGAAGACAGACATTCCGAGGCTCATAATTTAGAAATATAAGCCTCGGAATGTTTGCATAAAACGAGAGACTATGGAGGCACTACAGACCCCACATTTAGACCTTGGCATGTAGATGAGCCGATAGCGTAATATTGAGCTGGGAACCAGTGTTTTCGACGTACTCCTGGAAAGAAGGCACTCTCAGACCCATACCAAAATATAAATCACTATAAGTCTTAGATCTACCTATATACTGAGAACTGGTGGAACTAAGGTTATGAGCACTGGACGGCGGTCGCGGTGTATAGACTTGGACACTATAGACTGAGTATCTAGAATGTGATAGCAGAGTCCGCATGAAGTGCCATCGCCGAGTTTCATTGACAACTTTGATTTTTTCTGATCCCGATTTCTTCAGACCCCATCCCAGACCATTTATTTGATACGCACTGATGAGGCCATGGTTATGAGCACCAGTAGACCAGGGTGCCAATTTAGACAATGCAAGTAATTTTAAATTCCGTAATAATAAAACATACAACGATAATTTCAGCAAAGACATATAAAACCGAGTGTCCCCATTATACACGCCTGCCAAATACCAAACCCAAGCTCCAACCGTATCACTGGGTACTTATTACTAGCACTTGGCCCGGACGTGCAGTCCGTGGAACCAGAGCGCGCACGCGTCTCTAGCACTCAACATTCTCATCAGGTCAATCAGGCATCAAGCTTTAGGAACTCCAAAACCCACCGACTCTCCCAAACGCTCAACCAAAATTCATCCAGAAGCTCAAGCAAACCCACAATATTCATCTAAAACTTGAGCCAATTGCAAACCCTCTATTAATACCAATCACATACAATGTCTCTTTGGGTCGACAAGTATAGGCCCAAGAAGCTCGAGGGCTTACTGTTCCATGAGAACTTGACCCGGTCTCTTAAGGCGCTAGCGTCCACAGGCGACTTTCCCCACTTGCTCGTGTATGGCCCTTCAGGAGCAGGCAAAAAAACACGCATCTATGCCACGCTCAATGAGTTGTTTGGAGCGCAGGTCGACAAGTTGAAGATCGATGTCAAGACCTTCACCACGTCGTCCAACCGCAAGCTCGAGTTCAATGTGTTGAGTTCTCCCTACCACTTGGAAATCACGCCCTCCGATATGGGCAACAACGACCGTGTGGTGATCCAGGATCTCTTGAAAGATGTGGCTCTGACGGAGCAGGTGGATTTCCTGAACCAGGGCAAGGCCAACATCAAACACAGGTTCAAGGTGGTGGTGATCAATGAGGCCGACTCCTTGAGTAGAGATGCACAGGCTGCTTTGCGGAGAACCATGGAGAAGTACTCGTCCAATATCCGTCTCATTATGGTGTGTAACACCATCTCCAACATCACGGCACCCATCAAGTCGCGTACGTTGTTGATGCGTGTTTCTGCTCCTTCGGCCTCGGAAACTGCTGCTGTGCTACACTCGGTGGCTGTGAAGGAGAATGTTCGGTTTTCTTCGCCAGATGAAGCTGCCATCCAAGGTTTTTTGCAGAAAGTGGCCGAGGCCGCAGAGTATAATTTGCGCCGGGCTCTCTTGAGTTTTGAGACCATTGCAATGCAGACTGAGACGGTGAACGTGGCCAGGATCGACCCCAATGTGGTGTCTTTGGACTGGGAGGTGCTTATCCATAGCATCGCACGGTCCATGGCCCAGGACCAGTCGGTGTCCAATTTGGCCAAATTACGTGTGACCTTCTACGAGTTGTTGTCACACTGTATCCCAGCCCGGCTTATTTTGAAGACCCTTACGTTGAAGTTGGTGTCGATGCTCCCGCAAAAGTCGCTTGATATAGTCAACCTTGCTGCGGTGTTTGATGAACGCTTGAGTTTGGGCTCCAAGGCCATTTTTCACTTGGAGGGCTTTGCTGCAAAGACAATGGTCATCTTGTAGGAGATCAAATTAAAATACATTATAGAACGAGACATTTCCATTCTAAACTAGTACCATGGTGTGGCCTACTGGCCCTGTGCATCCGTACACCGCGTCTTTCCTCCGCACACTGTACGTCTAATCTCTATCTCTCTATCCACACCTCTACCCATGGACTACATTAAGAAAACGATATGGGGCCCCGACCCCAAGGAACAGGTATGTTATAGGAAGGGAAGAAGCACGTGATCTCAACCAATTAAAGCTCTGGGCAGAACCACCTTTCCACTTTCCACCCGTCTGTCTGTTGAAACATGATGTCGAATCGCATAACTAACAGTAGATGAGAACAATCAATCTGTTGCTCCGCAAGAACAAGAGGGAGCTCGACCGATCGCTTAACCAGTTGCAGCCGTTAAAGAAGAAAACAGAGGGCTTGGTGAAAAAGTCTGCCAAGACTGGTGACTACAAGTCGGCCAAGGTTTATGCACGCGAGCTTATCAACATCCATAACCAGTACAAGAAGCTCCACATTTCCAAGACAAAGCTAGAGTCTATCACCATGGCTATAAATGAGCAGTGGCAGATGAAGAAATTGACGCAGTCGTTGCAGTCGTCGACGGGGATCATGAAGGATGTTAATTCGTTGGTTCACATTGGGGTGATCAGTGGGACCATGCAAGAACTCTCCAAGGAGTTAATGAAGGCCGGAATCATCAATGAGATGATGGATGATATGGTTGATCTTGATATGGACGACGAGTTGGAAGATGAGTCCCAGGAGGAAGTCAACAAGATCATTCAATCCTTGACCGAAGACAAATTCAGTAAGGTCGACGCAGAGGTCCCTGCCACAGACCTTGCTGAAGACGTTCCGGCCGTGGAAAGCGAAGAAGAGGATTTGGGAATGCTCGACGAGATGCAGCAGAGACTCAAGGCACTTCAAGAGTCATAGGCTCAGATCAACACGGGACAAGGCCAAAGGGCCTTATAATTTCATGGCTAGCAACATGCGAGTATTCTCTAAGTCGCATGACGCTTTTTGGTCTCAATGGTTTTCTTTAATCTCGAAAAATCCTTTTAATCATTATAGCTTTGGCAATCTAGTGGCTCATGCTATGTTGAAGACTAGGTTAACCATGATGCATATGGCTATATAGGCGACGCTGGCCACCAATCGGGAGCCATACGAGTATGCAAACGGATTAGCAAAGTTGCTAGGGAAGAATAAAGCTTGATTCTGAGAGCGCCTTTCGTCGTTGGTGGACCGAAACTCTTTAATTTTGGTGTTCACTAGTGTGAATTTGCCTGGCACCGCTTCGTCAGAGATAAAGTCATGTCGCATATGAGGGCACACGATGCTCACCAAGACGCTGGAGTCAATAAGAATGTGTTCCACTGGAGATGCATCTGGAGATTTGGCTTTGAAGTTGGCTTTTATGCCAGCTGTTGGCTTAATTATGCTTCGTTTGTTTAAGGTGGCCACATACGAAAGAACCACTCCAGACTGAACTTTGCTTTCACTCTGTGATTTTGTCACTTGCTCGGGCATGAAGAAGTAATTGGAGTGCACCACCTTGCTGCCTCTGAAGGGTCTATATTGGACGCTGGACTGGAAGTCCATGATCGTCTTCTTGCTCAATGGGGATTTGGCTGCGTTCTTGAGAGTCGCCAGACTGGGCTTTGAAGGAAGCCTCACATTTTCAAGAGGGGCTTGTGGAGCGGCTTCAACCCGTGGAGGAACTTCTCTAGAACCGTCTGGGAGATCCATTGCTGGATTTTGGTATTGCTCCTTGAATCTAATCAAACTATCGAGGAACAGATCGTCTGTGTCAGGGAGAACTGTTGCTATTGCACCCAAATGGACTTGCACGATTAAGACCGCAAGAAAGTGTCCATAGGCCACCATCATGAAACCGCCACTAAAGTACTGTTTTAAAAAAGAGCTCCAATGCAAGCGACACAATATGATCTCAACGAAATCAAAATATTTATCTTAATAACTAGGATCTTCGGGCAAGGCTTTAGAATGCGGATAAATTTGTTGCTCGGGAGATTTTGTAATCAATGTATTAATGCAAACTATATAGTGTGGTGGATAGCAAGTATGTGCGTCACAAAAGGAGAGGCACAAAGTTGCCTGCGAGGTTGCAGCCACCAACAAATGCAGGGGGTGCTTCTAAAGAGCAGCAGCCAATGCTGCAACCAAGAGAGCAGTGGGGATCATCTTCAGGGATCCCAGACTGGCCAAGGAAGTGGTTCCGTTACGGGCAGTACTTCCAGTTTGGGGAGTAGCCCCATTACCGACGACAGTTCCGGTTTGGCTAGTAGTTCCGTTTCCGGCAGTAGCAGCAGCAGCAGCAGCAGCCACATTGGCCTGCTTGACCTTTTGAACTCTGAGGCCAGTGTATTGAACCTCGGGTTCGGCCCCCAATTGGGGTGTGGACTCGACGTCAGACTTCTTCTGTGCGACACTGTAGTCGCTCATTCCATCCGAGTATTCGAAATCAGAGGGCTTTCCATCGCTATTCAAGGTGTTGATGTTCTTGATCACCTCAACGTTTTCAATCACCTCGATTTTGTCCACGTCCTTGGGGTTGTCTATGTAGTCAATGATACCAACATTGTTGATCTTTTCGATGTGCTTGACTCCATCAAGGTACGATGGGTCGTCGATGTGCTCGACATTCTTGACCTTTTCGATATTCTCAATCGAGCCTTTGGAAACAAAGATTGGTCTTTGGTGCTTCGACAATGCTGGCTTGGTATCAGGAAGAGCCTGGATGGAGACCTTTTCTGCGTAGTAGTATTGGTCGTCCTTGCCATCACACTCATCTTCGTTGAAGTCCATGAATGCTTCATCTCCAGCAGGAGGAAGCATCTCTTCGATGTTCACCACGTGCTCAATGTTTTCAATGGTACCAACATTGTCTGCCAACATATTCTTGGAGTGCTCGACGGTTTCGATGTTCTTGATGTCTTCGATGTAGCCGATGTTCTCCAAGTTTCTGAGGTTCTCCACCTTCTCAATGTTTTCAATGAGCTCGACATTCTCGATATCATTCTTCTGGAAGTCTGGCATAATGCCACTGGCAGTAAATTGGACTTCCTGGCCTGGCACAGCAAAGATGGACACTTCTTCAATGTTGTTAATTCTCTCAACGTTGTTGATATTCTGCACATCTTCAAGGCTCTGTACATTCTTGATGCTTTCGATGTTGTCAATGTACTCAATCTTGGCCAAGTCATCGAGGCTGTCAAGATTCTTGATGTTTTCAATCTTGTTGATGTTGTCGATATTCTTGATGTCTTCGAGGGAATCGATTTCTCTGATGATGCCAACATTAACAATATTTTTGATGTTGCCAGTGTGCTTGATGTCTTGGATATTCTCAATGTGCTCCACCTTGTCGATGCTTCCAACATTGTCAATCTCACGCAAGTCATCAATGTAAGACACTGTGTCGATGTTGCCTATGTACTCCACATCATTAAGCCTGTCGAAGTTGTTAAGTAAGCCAACCTTGTTGATGTAGCCAATCTTGGTTTGATAGGTGTACTGATCATCAGAAGCGGCAGGTGCAGAAGGGTCCAAGTCTTCGAGGTCATCTTCAAACTCATCTTCAAACTCTTCATCCGAATCAAGCAATTCGTCAGAAGGGGTCTTTTTGGGGTCAACCTTGAGCCACTGAGCCTCAGCTGCTGGGGGGCCAATGTTGAATGCAGAAAAGATGGCGGTTTCACCCAGCTCTTGCATGAACTGCGAGTAGAACTGCGACACAATAAAGTCCCGAATAGCATCAGAGGTTTCGGAGTTGGCAGCCACCAAGGAGTCATAAAGGAATCTGAAGCAGTCAATCTGCTGCATCAACTCAGCATTTTCCTTCAAGTTGTCAGGAATCTCGGAGTTGGTTCCAAATAAGATGCCATTGATCTGGGCAAATTTGGACTCCGAAACTGAAGACTTGCCTTGCAACGAGTCAAAGGAAAAGGAACACGAGTGGTCGTCGCTGGAGATGGAGAAGACCAAAGGCCCGGAGTTGGGGTCCTTGTTAACTTCAATCTCCACGTCCACCTCTTCACTGTCCAAGGTGTGCACCAAGTTCTCCATGGTGGACTGAGCAGACTGCTGAGCAGCGACATCACCGGGAACCACTTGCGCCGTCACGGCTGCAGATACCCGGTAGGAGTCTTGCTGCTTTGCGGCCACAAAAGTGCCCAAGGAGGCAAGGACTAAGAGCGGAAGCTTCATTGCTGGTTAGGAAGAAGTGACACAGGAATGGGAGGGAGGAGAGCAGGAGCTAGGGACTAGGAAGATGTTGTAGTATTGCTTGAGACTCGAGAGCGGGTGCAGTGCAAGGGGGTGTTGAGCTGCTGGTAGCTGGAAATCTGTGGGTGGATACAAAAGAAAAAAGAAGTGGAGGGGAAAGGGCGATATATATATACCTGGGGCCCTATTTTGTACATGCCGCACACGAAACGATTGCAAAAAAGGTGCGTCACCAGCAGAGGAAAAAGTGCCACTATCATAGGGGAAAAATAGCGCGCTTTGGAATACCCTGCATTAATGTGGTCGGGTGATACAAAATTCCCCATTCTGCTTGGCCCGTCCGTTTTTGTGGAACATATTTGGTATGCCGGGGAGAGCCACAGCAGATTGAGTCTGGATTAGGCCCGCGCCTGCAGGAAACACACCAAAGTGCTCATTTGTCCCCACCGTATGTGCTAGCACTAATACTAAGTCAGTTGCAGAATCTATACAAGATCCAGAAGCAGACATCGTTCCAGAATTTTTTGAAGAGTCATTTTGAAAGGAGTAACTTTGAGTGATAGCTGGGAGGATGAATTGAATTGGTGATTTTGCTGCTTTAACCAAATTACCCAGCTCACCAGTTGACTCCAAGCACGCCAATTGACACTTGATTGAAACTTGAAACTTGAAACTTGAAATGTGAACCTAAAACCCGAAACCTAAAACCCGATACCCGAAACCCAGTTGATACTCAATTGACACTTGATGGCTAATCAAAAGTTACCTAATTGAAAATTCAATAGCTCCAAAGCTTTTCTATGCACGCTTGCTGAGTTCCTTGGTCCAGCCATGGAGCTCGTCGGTGATGTGGGTTAATTTGATGACCAGCTGCTCAATTCCATTCAACTCCGCAACAAGCTCCTGAAGTTCTCGCTTTGTTTGGATCATATGTGCAGCATTGGTTTCCAAGGCACTCAACTCCTGTTCAAGTTTGATGTAGTTGAGGGACTGGTTGGTGTTGAGGTTCTCCAAGAGGTTCAAGTCGATGGTGGAGACCTCGGTGTCGGACTCGATCATGAGCCGCATTTGGTTAAGGGCATGATGGATAAGCTTGCCACTGTCCAGAGACGCCATATGTGTAGTAGTGACGAAGTAGTTGGTGTTGTTGGTGTAGACTGCTGTCTCCAGTTGAACAGGTGGAATGAGATTGGGCGGTATATGCAGGCTGCAAGATATACTACAAATGAATCTAAACCTTTTAGCAAGTATAGCAAAGTATCATTTTATCGGGTCACAAATATCATAATGGGTTTTATAACCATTGGTTTCAGACTTGCATCAGTTTTATTTTCTATTTACAGCAACAAGTGCACGATGTGCCTAATATTTCTCATCTCGTCAACCTCTTCATTCAGCACCCCCACCCCAACTTTATTCACCCCCACTTACAGCATCTTCAATATTCCTGTTTAACGCCCCCTGTAGAGTTTGTACTCCGGAAGCTTGGACATCTGGATATTGGTCCATTTCTTTGTAGGTTTATTATTCATCACCTGCACGTAGTCCACCGGCTCCGGCTTATCCATCAACACCGTTGGACTCACTCTGACCTTGGAAGTCTCGTCAATAATCTCGAAAATCCCAGGCAATTTGTCGGAAGCCTTTCTCAACGCCTCACGTGCTACCTTGTCGTGGATCTTTCCCAGGATCTCAAAGAGCACCTTTCCGGTGGGAATTCTGCACGCCCAGTGGTCAAAAGCACCTTTACCTTTTCCCATTCTGGTTTGGTTTCCCTTGATACACACTGGAGTGTTGCACGTGAACCGGGTCACGAGCGTGGCTCCCTGGGGCCGGATCTCTCTCAGAATCACCTTATCGGCTTCCTTTAACTGCGTGGCGGTCATACGTAAACCGTTGGACTTCAATCTGAGTCCGTATTGACCAAATTCCAACGAGTTTCCTTTGATCGAGCCTCCCGTCCTCACAGTCACGCGGCCTTTGAAGGCCTTACGGATCCGCTTGTATCTTGGGGCATACTCGTGCTTGAAACGCTTGAAGACGCTAGAAAATACGGGGTTTGAGATGGAGTTGGTGGAGGGAACTAGGGGTCTGGAAAGAAGTGGCAGAGCCTTGAGCGACCCGAGGATTTGTGTGAACATTGGAGCTGTAGGTGTGGAAGTAGTTGGGTTGGTGTGGTCCTGGTTTTCGCTTTTTTTGCGTGCGCATATGCAGGTCGACTAGGTCAGTGTCTGGTCTATGAAGTTTAAGATTCTCCACACTCTAATTAGTAATATATAGTGTGTTTTCTTTTTTTTGTCAATCTATATACATTGGTATTATTGATATATACATACATACAAATCGTAGTACGTATATGTGTCAGTATGTCAGTCTCTTGATTACCTGATCTCAACGTGGTAGACAGAGGCCAACTCGGCCTCCACCAATTTATGAATGGCATTCACCTCTTCGTTGGTCAAGTTACGGTCCATGGACTGGTAATTAACACTGTAGCATTGCGACTTGCGGCCTGTTTTAGGATGCATAAACTCATCCTTCAATACCACACTCTCCACCAAGTCTCCTCCGTGCAGTCTGACCACCTCCATGACATCATTGGCATGTAACTCGTTGTCGCTGTTGAGCCAGTAACTCACATCCCGCTTCACTCCCGGGTACTTCGAGTAGGGCTGGAATGTGGAGATGGTGCCTTGCTTGAATTGACGGGCAAACCTCTCGTCCTGCAGCCAGAACAACCGGATATCAGGAATGCCAAAGAGAAGCATGGCAATACGGTCCAACCCAAGCCCAAATGCCCATCCGTACTTGTCCTGGGAAATTCCTGAGTTGTTCAAGATACTCTGTTGCACTATTCCACAGCCACAGCACTCGAGCCACTCGCCTTTCCACCACACCTCGATTTCCCACGAGGGGCTTGTCCAAGGGAAGTATGCTTCGACCCACCTCACTTTCAATGGCTCGTTAAGGTAGGCCTCGGTGGATCCGGCCTCGAGTGCAGATTGACGCGCTTTTTCAAACACCAAGTTGATCATGTACTCAATGGTTTTTTTGAGATGCGTGGATGCAAGCAATACCTGCTCGTCAGTCATGTATGCCTGCTTTGGGTTTCCAGGATTGGCAGGCTTTTCACTGAACTCGTCCTGCACAAGAATATCCGTGCTTGGAATGGAGGCAATATCCTTTTTTATACCTTCAATATCGTCGTTTTGAGACCACAATCGTGCTCCCTCCATCTGGTGAAAAGCTGGGTAATGCGTGCGGTCGATTTCGTCTCGACGGTACACATCGGCTGTGATAAAGTATCCGGGTGTTTTGCACACCTGGAAGCACTCATGCTCATGTGCAGATGTATGTGTTCGAAGCAAGTGTTTTTTGTTGATGTAGTAGGTGTCTGACTTGGATCTTCCTGGGTGGTCCTGAGGAAATCCTAAAACATCGAAATTTTCAAACGTTGTGACGATTGGCTTAAAGTCGTTGTAAAAGGTGTAGCCCAAACCCTGAAAATTGCTCTGGATGAGGTTCTGAAGGATTCCAATGGGATGGTTGGGGTCCTGGTGGAGCTGACGTTGGGTCAATGCGAGAATCAGCTCAGGGACGTTGGTCCATTCGTCTCCTTCGTAAGTTTTCCCTGCAATCACAATGGACGCTTTGTGCCTAATTTGGCGGCTAATGGTTTGCCGGATTGGCGCTAGTTTGGTGAACATCATGGTGCCCGTTGGGGTATGGAGATGTCGAAAATCAGCCATTTCGTCCCCGCGCTGCATGCAGTGCGCGCATCAATCAGGTGGGCTTCAACCTTCTGACCAATGAAGGACCCATTTGAACCCCGACTTTAAAATGCTTCGGAGTTTGAAGTTTCTGGTTGGGGTTTGATTTATTTTGTATATCCTGATGTAATCTTTTTCTTCATGTTTGGTTTTCTTGGCATTCAGTGTATGACCTGGCTGCAAATGATCCACTTGAAATAGCTTAATCTGGGTAATCAGTTCTTGTGATACAGATTCTCCCCGGCCATCACCATGTTTCTTGGATGAATCTGCCTTCGTTTTCCAACTGTATCAAGAAAGTTTCGGGATCTTCGATTTTTTCTCTCAAGATCTCTGCTAATGTTAAACGCACTTGGATAGGCATTTTTCCACTGGCTCCACATAAGAACACAATGGCCTTTTCCTGCAAGAGAAGTCTCTTGACTACTTGTTTCTCTGCAAAAAGACGGTCTTGCACATACTTGTGCTTAAATCCATCTTGTCTGGAAATTGCTGGGAAAACCTTCAACTGGTCCAAATCTTGTAACCTATTCCAGGTGTCTTCGAAAAAAAAGTCCTTTTTGGAGTCTCTAAAACCATAAAACAAATAAAGATCTTGATTTCCTGCAACTTCTTCAATCAACGATTTCATAGGAGCAATGCCTGTTCCGGGTGCAATCATGAGGATGGGTGGCTTCAGGTCCAGTGGGTTGAAATTCAACCTTGACGAGTGAATGGAGAACACCAACTTGTCACCACCATTTAAGGTCTTGACCCATTTGGTGCAAAGGCCTCTTCGAATACGCCTAAGAATTGTTCTGTACTCAACAATACCAATAAGAAGTTCCACCGAGTAAGGAGATGGTTTGGAAGCGATCAGGAACAAGCGCACCTTGATCAAAGGAAACAAGTCGAGCACGTGCTCAACGGGGATTCGAAGGTTATTTTCAAACTCCATAATGGTCTCCAATATGGATCTGCGAGGCCGGTTGGCGTAGTCGTAGAGATCCTCACTCTCTTCCAATTTGGTGAAGTCATACAACTTCTCCTTCTCTCTTTGGCCGTCTTCTGTGGAGTCATCAACAAAGTGGAAGAGAAGCGAGAAGAACGACCTTCTGGGAATCGATATGATATCCAAGTGGTATGTGAAAAGGGTTCTCAACGTAAGGCTCTTAGGGTCGATTAGTCCACCCTCCACAGGCAACGGAGTTGTTATTTGAAGCGGCAAATCTGCAATGGGTATCCAATGAGGCTGTGCCTTGAAAAGTAAATTGACGTCATTGGCATCGTTAGGAGGATATAAGGCCACAGTATCTCCAGGAGAGTAGTTCAAAGGTTTCAGGTCTTCAGGAACCAGGATGGTAAGATGTCGTACATCCTGGAAATGGTCAGCAGGAGTGAGTCTACAGTTTTCCACCACAGTTCCTGTTTTAAGGTACTTTGCATCTCGAGTCAAGGATAAGTCAGCTAAGTGCATGCGAGAAAGACCATCAGCCAAGTCTTCTTCAGTTTGAGTTTTATCCTTCTTGAGAATAAGTCCGTATTCTGGGGGCAACAAGAGCTGGTCGTCCAAGGTGGGCAAATCGGGGAAATGAGTACGAAGGCTATCCACCAAGGAACTGACCCATTCACTAAAAAAGCCGTCCACGCCCTCCGGGGCCATTTCGTCACTTTCGCAGCGAGGACTCAACTCCGAGCATCCAAGCTGCGTAAGACGCGTGTGGAGCTTTTTGATGGCGTAATTGAACTTGACGTACGACGTATCACCTATACCAAACGACGTGAGACGGATGTGGCTAAGCAAATCATGTGGCAATTTCTTCCGGAGAAGAAACTTCATGAATTTTTTGCCGTTTCGGGGAATCTCCCCCTGGCCCGTGGTGGAACAGACCACTATAAGGAACCGAGTATCGGTGATAAGCTTCTCGGGTGGGTAGTCATTGAGAGCAGCCACCGTGGGCTGGAGCGAGATGTAGCGGAGTTTGCGTGCAAGGTAGTGGGCATAGTCCTGGGCATTGCCTGTTTCACTGCCATACAAAATGGTCACGCTATTGGGCCTTAGCATTGAGCGATGGACTATATGCGGTGTATGTAGATGTAGATATGGTGCGCGGAGAGATCTGACGTCTAATAATACTGCAGCTGCCATCAGTGTGCAACCCAGAGAAAAAACATGAGGTGATATTGGAAAGACGCTTTAGAAAAGAAGAACATCTCTTTTATTGAAGATACGCTTTGGGCAGTAGCTGTCTAAGTAGTATAGTGTAGTAAAGTGAGTAGAGTAGACTATAGTGAGTAGAGTAGACTATAGTGAGCAGAGTAGACTATAGTGAGCAGAGGAGACTATAGTGAGTAGAGTAGACTATAGTGAGTAGAGTATATGTAGAGTGAGGGTCCACCTGCGGCATAACATGTGGGTGAGAACATAGCACATTCTATAGGCCGCCAAAATTGGAATTTGCTAAAAAACCATTTGATTCTTATGAAACCTCAAATTCTGTAAAGAGTTAGCTGACTTCAACGTACAGTAGTGTAGTGTATGTAGTGTATAGCGTGCTATGTAGTGTACTGTAGGGACTGGTTACTGAGTAGCAAGTGAAGCGTGGTGTGAAGAAGTAAAGGGTAATGTAGAGTAGTAAAACGTAAGTAGACCAGTAAAAAAAACCTAGGCCTATTTCCTGTATTGTATGCCGTGGTTGTTGTGTAATAAAATATAAATTGTGTGTATGGCACTAGGGTTCTACAGACACTACCGTTGAATCTAGTATCTGAGAAGTGAGATCTCAATAATACAGTGCGTCCTCAATAGGTGGTGAGTGTGTCGCGCACACCCCGCGCGCCCCAAAATATATCAACAACTCAAACAATAAAACATCCTGCCTAATGCCCAGAGTCAAACGCCAGAATACGGACGCAGAGCCCGCCACCAAGCGGCTCAAAGCAAGCTCATACCGTGCAGTTCTCGATACCCTCGACACCCTACAAACCGAAGACGGCTCGCGGCTCTTGGTCACGGCCTTTGTCAAGCTCCCCTCCAAGAAGTTGTACCCGGACTACTATGCACTCATCGATGAACCCATTTCGCTCAATGAGATCAGCAAGAAGGTGGGCCGTGATGCGTACGCCAGCCCGGAAGAGTTTGTGGCCGATTTCCAGCTCATGTATGATAATGCTGCCAAATACAACGACCCGGACTCCTGGATCGTGCAAGATGCTCATACCTTATTGCAGTATCTCCAGGAACACGAGGACGAGTTCCATGCAGATGCCGAAGCAGACCTCCTGAGCTTATCGAAGATGTGTCTTGATGTCATCAATGAGTTGATCACCCACGATTTCCCTGAAGATGGGCCTTTGAGTGGTCCTTTCCTCGACGACATCGACCCGGAGGAATACCCGGACTACTACAAGTTGATTGAGCACCCGACTTCCTTCAAAAATGTGCAGGCGCGCCTAGAGGATATGTCTTTGTTTGACGAAGAGAGCTCTCCGGGCGAGAACTTGCAGAGGTTCTACGATGCTACGGTTCTTATCTTCACCAATGCCCAAGCCTACAACGACGACTCTTCTTTGATTCACGAGGACCTGAAGAAGTTACATGCTTTGTTTGATGAGGAGTTTGCTGCTTTAGAGGCTTCTGTGTTGGGCGAACCCTCTTCAAAGTCGGGTGTGAAGTTGAAGCTCAAGACTTCTAAGGAACCGGTCAAGTTGAAACTCAACTTCAAGGGTAAGGACTCTTCTCCCTCCGTGGAGCCTGCTTCTGGCAAGAAGAAGAGAGGCAGAAAGCCAAAGAAGCTCTTGGATCAGATGACTCAAGATGGCCCGCTCAAGCAAGAAACTCCCGTGGACAATGATGATGAACTTGATGACGAGCCTGAGGAAGAGAACCCGCTGATGAATGCTACAGAGATGTGTGCCATGGGTAAGTCTAAAACACCACCTTCAAGTGACGATGTGTTCATCCGCAGAGTGACGTTTGCATCGTCTCCTACTGTGTGTTCGAAAGTGATGAACGCTCTCAGCTCTCAGACAACCGTTCCACAGTGGCTGAAATCTGAGTTGTTGAAAAAGGCCCTTTATCCTGAAGTTGCCATTGCCAATGTGGCTACCTTTTTCGACTACAATTTCGAGCCATTCGGCTACTCGTCCAAGGCCTACTCCATCACATTACCGCAGGACTCGTCGCCCATCACAAACTTCAAGGTGTACCTCCACGAGTTGATATACAACATCAAGAGAGACGACTTGATAGATGGCCAGGGAATATTGAAAGGCAAGGCCGAGGAGGACTTCATGTGCTCGTTGTACCTCAACGATGAGGAGTTGACCGGAGGTCTCGAAATGGTCGAAGAAACGGATCCAGCTGATAGAGAGAAGAAGTTACTCAGCCTTGGGTACGAGATCAAGTTGAACTACGGGCTTAATATCATTAACTTTGAATTGAGACTTTCGCCTAGTTTGTCCAACACCTTAAAGAAGAAAGAGACTGATCTCGAGTCGACGGAGCTTGCCGGTCGCCACACAAGACAACAAACCCAGCAATACAAGCTCAACTGGGATGTGGAAAAGTTTACCCTTTACGTTGTGTCACTTGGAGCTTAATCCAGAGCTATTGATTACTTTCCTATACAGAAGCTCGAGAACACCACACCAAGGATCTCCTCCACACCCACTGACTCCCCAGTAATCTTTCCGATGCCATCAACCGCTTGGCGCAAACATTCGGAGGCGAGGACCACGTCACTGGCATCCTTATAGATTTTGAACTGATGGAGCCCGTAAAGCACGTCGTTTTCAAGAAGGTCTCTTGCACGTGGAGAAAGTGTCACAGGATCCGAATTGTCTGTTTGAGAAACATCTTTAAACTGATGCACGAGCTTCTCCCGCAAAGAGTCTGTCCCGTCAAGCGACACGCAAGATATGGGGAAAAGTGACTCGGGGCTGAGGTCTAGTTGCCGGCTAAAGTCCTGTACATACCGCTGGTAGTCTGTACCGTTGACAAGGTCGGTTTTGTTCAAGGCTACGATGATGGGTCTCCTTGCCTCTTTCAATATTTGCATGTGGGCCTTGATGTCTTCGGGTACCTCCTGAGTAATGGGGAAAATCGCAAGTACGAAGTCGCCCAAGATGGTTTTCTCTTTTGCTCGGCGAATGCCCTCTTGCTCTATCTTCTCGAGTGAATCTCGGATGCCTGCAGTATCACCTGCAATGACCTTATACCCTTCGATATCGAGAGGTACATCAATAATATCTCGAGTGGTTCCCGGGGTATCAGAAACAATGGCCAAGTCCGAACCCGCCAAAAAGTTAAGAAGAGACAGTTTGCCCGCATTAGGTGGCCCCATCAACGTCATCTTGATGCCGTTCAATAAAATATCTGACCGCTTGACTTTTCCGAGGTATGCCTCAATGCTGGATATGAGACTGTTGATATTCTGCTCCACCTGCAGAAAAAGCAGCTCAGTTTCTTCCACGTCGTGTTCCTCGCCGAAATCAATCACCGTAGTTAGTAGAGCGACATTGTGTACGATGTCTTGTCTCCATTTCTGCACCAAGCTCTTATTCTGCCCCGTCAACGAAGCCAAGGCCCTGACGCGCTGGGTCTCCGTTTCGGCATCAATCATATCACGAATGCCCTCGATTTCCGTGAGATCGAACTTGCCGTTGGTGAAGGCCCGCCTGGAAAACTCACCTTGCTCTGCATACCGCACATGGACACCGTTATTCGGGTCATGGAGCCTCTTCACTGCCTCCAAAACAGACTTGATGATCGATGTGCCGCCGTGCACGTGGAGCTCGAGCAAATCCTCGCCTGTATACGTATTTGGGGCCTTGAAAAACGTGGTCAAAGCATGGTCCAAAAGCCCGCCGTTCTCACTGTATAAGCACCTGAGCTGGACCCTTCTATCAGCAGGGCTTTTTTTGTTTTTCGTGAGCCGATGATAAATATGTTGAGCCTGGTTTCCCAGTACACGGATCACTCCAATTGCGGCCCGTCCAGGTTTGGTGGAAAGTGCATAGATGGTGGGGCGATGCATGAGGTGATGGGCATCTCTAGGTCTTCTTCAGATTGTATCTTTATATGCGCGGCCGCGCAGACCCCACAGTCTATAGTAAGGTAGTTCACAGCAACAGATCATCACTTGAACGTTTTGAGTGTTTGCCATGTTCCTTCCAGGACTTCTAAAAAAGGCAGGTTCTCCCCGCTGTATACACACAAGCTTGTGGTTGAAGTCACATGCAAACCCATTGGGTCTCCCCAAGTTCCAAGGTGAGTTCTCCAAGAAACTACCTCTCAAACAGAAAATCCCCAATGTTCTGAGAACTGTGCTTGTATCATCAGCCAAAGGAGGCGTGGGCAAGTCTACGGTTGCAGTCAACGTTGCTTTGGCCCTTAAAACACAGGGCAAAAGCGTGGGGATTTTGGATGCAGATCTCTTTGGGCCATCCATTCCCAAGCTCTTGAACTTACTGGGTGAGCCTCGCATCTCAGAAAAGGGCCACTTGCTTCCGCTCTCCAACTATGGGCTTCCGTCAATGTCTATGGGGTACTTGGTCAAGCCCGAAAACCCCGTGGTCTGGCGAGGTTTGTTGGTAATGAAGGCGCTTCAGCAGCTCCTCTTTGAGGTGGCATGGCCAAAGCTCGATTACTTGATTGTAGATATGCCCCCAGGCACTGGCGATACCCAGCTTACTATAAGTCAGCAGCTTAAGGTTGACGGAGCGGTGATTGTTACTACTCCCCAAGATATAGCATTGATTGATGCTGTGAAAGGTATAGCGATGTTTGAAAAGGTCAACATTCCCATCTTAGGCATGGTGGAGAACATGAGCTACTTTGAGTGTCCGCAGTGTCATCATCACTCGCATATTTTTGGTACTGACGGTGCCCGGAAAGAGGCAGAAAAGCTTGGTTTGCTGATTTTGGGCTCCATACCATTGAACGCTGATATCTGTAATGCAGACGACGGGAAGCCAGTGCTCGTTGCTGGATCTGAGTCCATAGTCAAGCCCTACAAAACTATAGCCCAAGGAGTCATCGAAAATCTCGAAGGTCATTAATGAAGGTTTTCAATAGAATAAGCAAGTTGCGGTATTTGAGCGTATTTATTTGAATCTAAATAATACTATGAGCTTGCTCTGTAGACCTTCTCTACACCGGTTTCTGGTGGTTCCACTTGATAGCCAATGGAAGCATTGGTTGAGAGCAATATTACTAGCCAATCCCCCGCCGCCACGGTGTGATAACTCACACTCAGAGGAATATTGCATACATGACAAAGATCACAACGCCTACAATGGATGGGTACGTTTCCGGCTGCGACGCTCCGACGTTGGCTTGTGGTGTGGAGGTGGAACGCTTGCTCTGCTGCTTGCCCTTGGGCCCAAAGAGCTTGAGTGTGAATTTCTGGAACCACCCCATTTCTTTTGGTGCTTGGTGCTGCTTTTTGGGCTGTCGTTCGATATCTGATTTTGCGGTATTCTTGTGCAGTTCCTTCTTGGATTGTTCATGAGCTCTGTGCTGTTTCATGAACTCTTGTAGGGATGTTTCAGTCACTTTCTCCTGGTGGTCTGGCTGAATAGCTTGTGGTGCAATAGCATTGACGTAGTCCTTGATTTTGTCGTCCATATTGTTTAGGATATGCTTGAAGTCATCTTGCTTGACCAAAACCTTTAGTAACTTGTCAACATCTTCGGATTCCAACTTGGGGGCCTCGGGTTTGGATGGGCTCGGTTCCTCCTCCTGCGGTTTCTTTTTCTCTGCCTCTTTGATGGCATTGTCTGCAATAGGGTTTAAGTCGAAGAGATCCTTGTAGCTGATTTTGGGGACTGCTTGTGTTGGTTCGGGGTAAATGTCGACTGGCTCGGGCTTGTACGACTTGTGGAATGATTTAGGTAAGCTTCCTGACTCCAAAACAGACCTTAGGTTCGAGCGTCTGTATTCTGGAGCTGCTTCACTTTTTGTCTCTGGGATCAGCTCTTCTAGGGGCGTTAATGATGGACTAGTCTCTCTTTCACTGGCTTGGGTGTCTTTAATATTGGTTTCGTTGGTCTCACTGGTCTTGGTCTTATCTAGTTGATTGGAATCGGGGTCTTCTTGGAAGATAGGCTCGAGTTCGAATACGCTCCGGTTGTGTCTTTGGTTCTGCAATAAATCATTCAATCCGTGGGACACTCTTTGGTCCAGGGAATCTTCCACTGTCACAAGTGGGGGTACTGTGACAGAATCTGGAGTGTCTGAGTATGTGAAAGGGGGGGCATTGTCATAGTGGGGAGAAGTGATGATGATTTTGTGTGGAGTATTTTCTATCAGAGTTGTGTCTTTTGGCTCTTCTTGCTCTATGTCTTTGTTTGTAACAACATTTTCAAGTTCCTTGTTCTCTAGTATCCTTTCTGTCTCCTTGTGGTCTGGTTTATTAATTTCTGTATCCTTAAGTTCTGGCTCTGTCTCTATCTCTGGCAAGCTCACCTCTTTTGCTTTCAGCCCCTTGGTAGGGAAAGCATATGGAGGTGCTCCGATCTTCAACTTGAAAGGCTTTCTCATTAGAGTTGTAGCTGTAATAGAATGGGTTGTCTTTGTGGCATACTCCATGGTAGTAGTCCGGGACTCCATGGTGGTCAGGGACTGTATTCTAAGAGTTTCTGTGACGGCTTCTTCCCAATTGTTAGTGTTCCAGTCTCCACGGTTCCCAGCCTCGTTTGCTATTGCCTGATTGGCCAAAACCAGCCGAAAAAGCTGGATGTGTTCCTGGGCCTCGAGGAGCTTGTCGGGGTCTAGCACTAGCCCCAGAACGGCCACAAGCCAAAGCCATAACGTAAACATGGCGCTTCGGTGGTCTGGGTGTAAAAAGTCTATGGTCAGGTGTTTAAGAGTAATCAGCAGCTGCTAAGGTATGTTTTGGGTCTGAACGGTTTGGGAGACCTGGATTAGAAAGTAGACAGAGCACAAATCTTGGGTGCAAATCCATGCGCGAGTGTTGCACATGAGGCAGACCATACACTAGTGTCTTAGGCGGACTTAAAAAATGGTTTATAATGTTTTGTATAGAGTTCCTTCGGCGGCATTTTTTGTGGGACGGTCTTTTTTTCATTCCTATTGTTTCCGATTTTTTAGCACCTTTTTATTTTTTTTTCGGTACGAGCGAATTACGTCAAAATGTCAGCAGAACTTCTCAGTCCAAGAACGCATAGCAAAGGTCAAAACAAGCCAGCAGAAACAAAATAAACCAAAAAAAACAATAACAAAACAATAACAAAACAAAAATATCAAAACAAAAACCCCATTGTGAAATGCAACATCAGAACAAAACAAAGATATGTAGATCTCAATTTTTTCTTTAACATTCCAAAACGTACCCTGAAAGGTGGGGATGTCACATGGTGCCGCTGGGCCACGTGACCGTGTCTTCCCCAAGTACACGTGAGAACCTCTGCTTTCACACTTCACCTCCACCATGTCTCAGCCCCTGAGAGCAGAGATCTCCGAGAACTACGACGAGAAGGACCATGATCACACGTACGTGATCACGGAGAGCGAAGAAGAATCTGGGTCCGACCACGACGACCTGCACTTCGTGGCCTTCACCGAGGAGTACACGCAGATCAGAATCACCGAATCCGGCCACCTCTACTTGGCGGACGAAGGAGTTATGAGCAAGCTTTTTTCCCGCCCTTTTCTACTCAAACATGAGATTCCTCGCAAGGTGTTCCACTCGCTGCAAGGTTTCATAGCACTTTACTTATACGTGGCTGGCTTCAAACAACCCCATGTGGCACAGGCCTTCTGGGTGCTCTTCGCAGTCACCGCGATGTTCGAGGTGCTCCGCCTCAACTGCCCTCCCATTAATAGACTCGCGTACCGCTTTGTCAAGGATATTATTCGGAAAGAGGAGTATGAATCGTGTAATGGAATCGTCTTTTTCTTGGCCGGCGTGGCCCTCAACTTGACGTTTGCTTCTAAAGATATAGCCACCGTCAGCACACTACTCTTGAGCTGGGCCGATACTGCGGCCTCCACCGTGGGTAGAGCCTATGGCAAGTATACACCCCAAGTGTCCAAGGGCAAATCTTTGGCGGGCTGCTTGGCCAGTGCTGCGACCGGGTACATTGTTTGTGTGGTGTTCTATGGATATATAGTGCCTAAGCACGAGTCGGTGAGTGATATGGGTGACATTCTATGGACTCCCGAGTCAAGCACTATGGGGCTCCAGACGTTTGCACTTGCTACGGGTCTAGCCACTTCTGTGTCGGAGGCGATCAACTTGCCCGGATTGGATGATAACTTCACCATTCCCGTCTTTTCGTCCATAATCCTCACGTACTTGATCAAACTTACCCATGTTTGAGTGTGGTATATAGATACTAGTAGAAGACCACTACAACAACTTTGGGGAACATTAATTTATGACTATTGATGCCCTTTGAAAGGGTTCTATTAAATAAAACAACTGATACTCTTACCAGATTTGCATGGTATCCACGAAATCCACCCGCTTGCCCTCTGGCAAATTGTTGACCACGATCTTTCTGGCGTGGTCGACAAACGTATCGTGGCCACAAGCAACAACGGCCGTGGAGCCTGTGGACTCGGCGATCTCCTGCTTGATAATAGCTTCGAGGTCTGGTCTGCCGTCTCTGAACTCAATAAATGGCAACTTGGCCATTAAGTTCTTCACGTTCTCCGAAGACAAAATCTCCTGGTCCTTTTCGTCCTTTTCGTCCTTATCTTCATTAGAGGAGGATTCGGAGTCGGTCTTCTTTTCGATCTTGCCTTCAATGAAACTCTTGTCCAACGGAGTGTTGAACTGGGTCACATAGATAATAGGACGGACGCTGAGGTTCTCCAAATGGCGCAACTCCTCGTAGAACCACTCGATGGACTTCCAGTGACGGATAATCCAGTAGAAGTGGAGCTTCTGTTGACGAGCATCTGCGGTCTTCGCAAGGTCCACTGCACTTGCAAACAAGCCAGGAACACCGTTACCTCCAGAAAGGTAGGTCACGGTATCGAAGTGGTGCAACTTCTCAAAGGTACCGTAAGGACCCTCGACAGAACACTTGATCTTGGCACGTTGTTCAGGCTGGGTAGACAAGTACTGGTACAACTTGTTGGACATACCACCCTTAACCTTGATGTACATGGAGATGGTGTTCTCATGGACCACCGAGTCCACCACGGTGAAAGGGTGCGATTGCCAGAAACACGAGGCTCTGAAGAAGTAGATGAACGAGTGGCTCATGGGGTGTGCTTTCCAGTAAGAAGGCTTGGGCACTTTCACACGTAAGGTCTCTCCGCCAATCAACTGCACATCTGCAGTTCTGACACCGAAGACGGCCATACGGGCCAACCTCACCACTTTGTCAAAGACCCAAATGGCAGCTGTTGCGTACATGAACTGCTGGAACACGGCATCGGAAACGTGAATCCAGGTACCTGCCACGAAGATGGCTCCCAACACGTTGTGGGCCAACACAAACATCTCGTAGTTGTTCTTTCTGATCATGGCCATAGAGTGGAAGCACATGAGTCCGGCACAAATGAGGGCAACGTATCCCCAACGCACGTATGGCTTGGCATTACGGGTGTCGTAGTTTCCTGCACCCTTTCCGTTGTATGTCATGCCCACAGCGTGCACGAGCATCAAGATGAAGGAGATTCTGGCAATCCAGTGGTGGATCACGTTAAAGCGAGCATAGCTCCAGCCTGAGACCCATTGCAAGAAGTTGTTTCTTCCAGCAAACAAGAACAAGATGGGAATCAAGTACAATACCATAACTCCGGTTCTGTCGGCGATTTTTCTTCCGATTTCAGCAGACTCAACTTTCCAGATGGTGTTAGGCAGATCGTGGTGGAAGTTAGCCACGTTAAAAGCCAAAGCCAAGATGAACCACACGAAAATATACACAGTTTCGATTCTCGATGGAATCACACACTCAAGAACCTTGAACACACGCCCGTGCGTCACACGCTTGGTACCAAAAAGTGCAGGCAAAGTCACATACTTTCTGTAGGCATTGCTAACCTTACCATTGAAAGACTGACAGAAACGAGGAGCCACGGCCTTGAGCAACCGGATAGCACCGCTAAATAAAACAAGCAAAAACCAGTATGAAAGAAGCACCCATCCGTAGTAGTTGGCGTAGTTGTAGTTGTAGTAACGGCCCACATTGGATCTGTAGGAACCAGCCAACTTCTTTGGAGGGATTTCAACAGGCAAAGAAAAGAGCTTTTTAGGACTGAAGTCTGGGTATGCGGTCACGTTCTTGACAATATAGTGTGTTGCGTTTTCACGTGCTGCATCCAAGTCCAGCTGCGTCAATTTGTATTTGGAACACTTCTTGAGGAAAGAAGTGGTGGCACCAGCATGACCAATCTGGTAAAGACAAGTGGCCATGGATCCTAAAGCAGGCTGATTCTTCACGTTACAGTAACCCTTCTTGTCGTTTTCGCCGAAAAGAGTGGCCGTCTTTCCCAAGATAGTTGTGCACGCCGTCATGGCAAGATCATCTTTATGGTAGATCTGCACACCCTCTTTCTCCTTAGCCTGCACGAGGCTGGCTGCAAATGCTAGAGTCAATAGTTTCTGGAATGACACCATTGTTTCTGGGAAACAAAAAAATATAGGAATCGATGGCCGGGAATGTACGTTTAAGTAGGAAGGGAAAGTGGGTCTGGCAACTTGACGCATATGCGTGGCGCGCTTATACGCTGAGAGATGCTTCGTGTCTGCGTCATCGAGGGTGTCCCCCACCTGACACAAGTTTCCCGGGTTAGAAGATTTTTCAAACAATCTCGAAACTACTGTCCTCAATAGACCCACTTGCCCGGCTCAGTCTTCAATCTTTTGTCCTTTGGAATGTTTTTCATGAACTCGAAATGCATTCATGTCACGAGAACCCAAAATTATCTTGCCCATCTTGCATGAGCGTATGCATATCCTGTATACAGGGTAACGTTAATTAGAATTCTCACCATTGGCTGGAATAAAACGAATGTTGCACTTGTCAAGGGGCTTGCCTGCTGAGAAGAAAAATTTGCCTGAAATCTCTAGGATTGCGAAGAGCTCAAACATCTCTCGAGTGCACAGTTGTATCTCTTGACTATAGCTTGTCTTGCGGATGTGACATCACTGAAGATTTTTTTCAATCCGCGAGATGCCATTCGATAATGCGAGCATCATTTGCATACAGGACTACAGTGCCATGGACAAATGAGCGAGGCTATTCAGATGAACCTGATTATGCAGGCATCCCTTTTCGGTCAAGACTGGACTCTGGTTTGCCGTATTGCAAGCATCCAGCTCACTCCTTGCATTGCGCACAGCATGTATGCCTTGGTTTACATACAGACCTAACACAATCTGATCAATCAGAGACACAAGGATTAACGCATCTGCATTTCTTCTCAATCCGCAACATTATATCTGTTGTAGAAAAGTGACATCTCAAGCAACCTTGCAGAGGTTCCCGACTCGGCTCAACACTCGAATCGTCCCCCAACTTTGACAAGACAAGATCTTCTGAAGCCTATCTTGAAATGTTATGCCGCACTCCGCCGTAAAGTGTGCATATGGCCCTGAATATGTATTCGGTCCCTTTAGCTAGCGTTGTCATGTAGGTCTTCCAAAGTAACTGCTGACATTCGAATCAACTTAATCTGGAATGTTGATTGGCGGCTTAATGTGCACCGAGCAACCAAGCTTTATGCACCGAAAAGAACATCCGGAACAAAGCCCTGAGATCGCGTGCTTGCACTAGTTTTTCCGGTGGGACTCAACTTTTGGTTCACTGCATCTCGATATGCACCAAAAGCATTCATACTTTGCGTTTTTTTGCTGGGATCCCACCATCCCAATGTCCCGAGAAGCACTTCATTTAGCCAATGATGAATCAAGACTGATAGCCTTCGAATACGTTTCCACTAAAATGCCCACGAGAATCGCGGGGCGGGGTACTTGATATTGTTGGGCACATTCCCATCTCATCCCACTGTTTGAAATATTTTTTTAAGTCCGAGCAAAAACTTTCTTCACTTTTCTTTCCACCACACCGATTTGAGTGGATTCTCTAAATCTCAAGAGTTTTATTTTGCTTTTCTACGCCCTCATTTGGCGTGCAAGCGTGATCATCACAAAAGACTCAATTCCTTCAATTGAGCCTCAAGCTCTAGCTCTTCTTGTGCAAGGTAATCTTCTAGTTCCTCGTCATAGTCATCGCTTTCTTCCTCCTCAAGCTTGGTCTCCTCAACCATGGCATCTTCCTCTTCTATCAATAAGTCTAGATCCATGGCCAAAGCTGCAGCTTGAGCCTCCATCTCGTCTATACGCTTCTGAGCATCTTCTTCATTCAATTTCTTTTCTCTCTTGAGTTCAAGTTTGGCTTCTCGAACGCTATCTCGTAGATTCTTGAGCTCTTGCCTGATGCGGCTTTTGGCCTCCAGCCTGCTATCATTCCGAATGGGTGACGACATCGGGCGACACATTTGGTTTGCTCGCTTTTTTTGATTCTGCTGTAGATCCGATAGCCCAGGAATTTCTCGGGTTGGCAGGCTTGGCCAATTGGTCATGACTTGTGGTAAATATTAGTAGTTATGCGTGTTTCTTAAAATGCTCAATCACGTGACTGTGATCTACTGACCATTCTATGTTATCCTTATAAATGAGCTAAAGATGTTTTCGCCACGAATCTGAAGTGGGGAATCTTTGACTATTCAAGAAAAAAATCAATATATTCCAATAACTTTGGCAACAGTTTTGGCCTCAAAGCTGGCACTGGAGACGCGTCTGTCAGCAGTACATAAGGGCGCGGAGCACTAATGAAATTACGGCTGGCAGTCGCAGCGGGGGCCTTTATATATTAGTGAGGCTACGTTTTTGCAGCCATCTGCAAGCCCCTGAACACAGTGCATGTGTTTCAAAAATCACAGCCTCGAGACTATAAAAGGAGCCACTTCCCTCTTAAAAAACATGCACTTTTTCTGGCCTCATTAAATGATATTGACTTCTGATAAACTGTTGAAGTAGTTCCTCTCTACTACTTGATTCAAGCCAGTCTATTAAGTACAATTTTCTGCTAAAGGTGAGTGTGCTTATACTCATAAATCAGATCTGGATTGATTAATAGTTTGGTTTTGACTCCTGACAATTAGCTCTACAGTTGGTAACAAACCTTCTACAAGTTATACTCTGCAATGAAGCAGCCACACAATTAATATTAGTCTGGAGCAAGTTTGGTACTACTGAAGAAGTTAAAGCTATGCTATTTAAGTTTCGGAGGAAATATTTTGGAATGAGAAGACGAAACTTTGAAGGCCAAGTTGGTAGTCCAAATTGAACGATGACATCGAGATGTTCTGTCAATTTGTGGGCCAAATCCTGGCTGAGATATAGTCACGTGTTCCATTAAACCGACCAGAGAGTACTTTCAGTCAAATTAAGAAAGATCATACCAATTTGAAGAAGGTGCCTGGATTTCATCAATAGCAACTTCATTGGCAACCTCCTTGGACCAGTAGAGTTGGGCACTATGTGCAGTCCGGGAACTTTTTGAGAATTCATCGTGAATGTATCGACCCCGAAATGGAATTTGATGAGAACAACAAAGAGTTCATGGATGCCCTTGCGGCCTCTATGATAACACTAGTACCTCACAAGTTCCCCTCGGAAATCCAAGTGGGCGATTCCAAGCTTCTGTTGAACTACGAAGCAGAGGCTCGCATGGACTCTCACTTCAAGAGTCAATTGATCGACATCATCGATCAGTGTTTGGGTGATTTGTACGTGATGAACAAAGGAGATCAATGGAAGGAGGAGAAAAAGGAGGAGTTCGATACACCGGGATTGGTGTTTGTCTGGTATGAGCGAGACCAGGAACCAGTCTGTTTCATCTCATTCATGATGTGTGAGGAAACATACGGCCAGTGTCTTTATTTATACGAGATCCATGTGCTTCCGGAGTTGCAGAATGTGTCTCTTGGAAAGAGTCTTTTGCAAAACTTTCACAGCTTCTCCAAGCACTTAGATACACTCAGCACTTTGCCAGACCTCCAACACTTCCAAAACTCCTTCACGGCATTGACGGTGTTCACAGCCAATGAGCGGGCTCTATCTTGGTACCGAAAGTATGGGTATGAGCTAACAGAGGATTCACCTGAGGATCGTCTGACACGGTCTGGCAAGCATATCAAGCCAGAATACTACCTTCTCTATAAAAGATGGGATTAGAAATCAGTTATAAATAAGAGAGATCTGTTGGAAATCAGTTGGAAATCAGTTGATGTGTTCAGATATTAATGTGTTCAGATATAAGATGCTATTTACTTTTCCATGACGTTGACGTATCTTCTCTTTCCTTTGCGTCCACCACCGGTGCTGGACCCAGACATCGACAAGAGATCGTCGAGACCAGCATTGGCCAAGTTGGGCCGAGGGGCTTTCGAAGGAGCCTTTTGGCTGGGGGTGATGGGGTCGGAGCCTCCTGGTCTTGTGGATGCTCCCATTGGGCCCGGGCCCGGAGCTGGGGCTGCGGCTGGAGCTGCGGCTTTTGGTGCACCAGAAGCTGGTCCCGAAGGCCCGTCCATGGACCTGGACTCGGCCTTTTTCTTTGGTGGTGGTGGAGGGGCGGACTCCTTGAGCTGCTCCTCTAATGGACGGCTGGTGTCGATCCACCTCTGGAGCTTCTCGTCATACTTGTAAGTATTTGCTTGGCCCAATTTGGCCCGGATAGGTTTGGGCTTGTCGTCGCCGCCCTTGGAACCTAGCCAGCCTCTGAACCAGCCGTTTTCGGCGTTCTGTCCGGCACCTCTCTTGCGTAGTTCTTCTTGGATGGTAAGCTTCGCATTGGCTCGGTCCTTTCTGACCTCCTTCTGCTTCTTGGACTTGATGTCATCTTCCTCGTCGTCTTCCTCGGGAACTGGTACATAGTCTAACACGGTGTCGTCCTTGACTTCATATTGCTGGTACAACGCGGATTGCTGAGATTGAGAGAGTCTGCTGGAGTATAAGCCTGGGTTGCCAATGACGGAATTGGCCCGGGTGGACAACTCAGGGGAGCCTGGAATAGGGTAATCCTCGAAGCTTCCGTGGATGTTCAAGTCAGCGGACCCTCTTTTCTGGCCTTGGTATGGGTTTCCATAGCCATTGCGAAGGGTGGGAGGCGATGTTACGGCATGGAACATCAATGGCTCCTTCTTAGGCTCCGGCAGAACTTCCTCTTCTGGGTAGTTGGAATTGTCGAAGCTCACGTCGATGTTGGCAACGACTGGTGCATAAGCATTACTTCTGCGAGGAGGATTCTTCCGTACTGGGGGCTTGACTGGAGGAGATTGCTTTGGCAACTCGAGGGAAGCAGTTTTCGCATTTGAATTTGGTTCTGGTGCCACTTCATTGACATGAGACTGTCCTTGTTCAATGTGAGACTCGCCAGGTTGGTCCGACTGTCCCTGTTTATCAATGTGTACATCTGTCTGTACCGCAGCTGTGCCCAACTGAGCTTGGTCATGCTTGACGAAGTCATCATCAATGTTCACAGTCTCTTTGGTTACAGGCTTCTCCTCCAATCCTTTCGCATCACTTGGCTTCTCTTCCTTCTTGACCATTTCATACTTTTTCTGCTGTCCAGATGGTCCATATTTGTTTGCATTCTTCCCAGAACCCTCTCCACTTCTGGCAGCGGAAGGAGCATATGGGTTGCTTCTTCTGGCTCCACCTTTCAATGGAAGAGGACGATGCACAGGTACACTTTCGCTCCTGGGAGGAGGACCCACCTTGACTGGTTCTGGTGCAGTATGATCAGGAGCAGCCGTATGTTCCTCTTCGCGAGACTCGATTTCAGGCGACTCCTCAATGGTTTCGGGAATAACTTCATTCACCTCGGGGTGGTCGTCTGCAACCAAAGAAGCTTCGCTATGGAGCGACGATTTTCGAGAGTGGGATTCTTTTACCGATTCCGACTTAGAGTAGTCCATAGAATCCCTGGAATCCTTGGTGCAATTCTCCAGATCATGAGTAGATTCCTTCGTATCCTTGTTAAAGTCAGACATGTCCTTTGTCAAAAGATCCCTGGCATAGTCACTCTTAGATGTAATTGACAGGCTGGAGTGCTGAGCATTCCGATTAGCATAGAGCTGGTTTCTGGGCGTAGCAGCAGTCTTGGACGCTGGCTTGCGCTCGTACTGGTTCAAACTCGACAGCGATCCGTTGTTGGGCAAGTATCTACCCACTGGTGCATGCAAATTCTCCTGTTGGTTTTTGGAGAGCCTTTGAGGAGACGTCACCGAGTGGAGCCTGCTTCCCGATTGAGGTGCATATTTCAGAGAGCCCGACCGACTGTGGAGTTGGGGAGGGCTGGAGAATTCCATGGGTGGGGCACTAGCTGCAGGAGGAGGAATAAGCAATTCGGCTCGGTGGTGAGCTGCAAAGTCCAAGACCGATGGGTTCCTGGATATGGAGGGGCTGAACTTGCTGAAAACGCCGGTCTCAGTGATCTTGGGTGTGGAGTCTTCTCCGCCAATGAATTTGTCGAGTTGCCCCCACACCTTGTCGAGATTGACCTTGCTGAACTTGCTGCCGAGCCAGCCAGACTCGTTGGAAGAATACTCCGATAACCGTTCCACTAGATGACGAAAATCCGTGGCGGCTGAAGGTGTAACGTATGGAGATTTCCCAAGAGCCTTAAGGGAACTGCTCACGTGGTCACAGTACTTCCTAGAGGCCGAAAACAAGCCCAAATCGGCCAAAAGCTGAGCCCGTTTGATCTTGAATGGAAGAAGATGTGCCATCCCATTTGGAGGAAGCGATGAATTGGCCGACGAGTTGAGGAGCACGTACTCGTAGATTTCAGAGTATACTGATGTCCGAGTAAATGAACCAACAAGAGGGAAAACAGCACCGTTTTGCAATGTGTTTGGCGACATGATCAAGCCTGCAATCATGAAACAAATCTCGCTAGCACAAGTGAGGCTGGCCTTGCCCAAGAAATGGCCATACTCCACGAGGAACTCGATACTGCAGTTGTTGACTATACTGGCCGAGATGATCTCCCTGTAGTGAGACTTGGCGAATTCAGTTTCGCTAGGAACATTTTCGAAATCGTCCATCACACTCTTGATGTTGCCAGCAAATATCTTAAGAAGAAGTGGCATCAAGTGCTGCACCCGCGTGTTCTGGTTAGTCTGGAAGGGGAATGACATTCTCGCGAAATCAGCACACACTTTGCTAAAAGACGCAGGGCCAATCGACTGTGCAATGACGAAAGCCAAAGCCCAATCCTGTTTAGAAATGGCAAAACTCAAAGCATTTTCCCTGTTTCCTGCTTGAATCAAGTTCCATACCACACTGATTCCTGCATTATCCAATTTGAACGCATTGGCGGAGTATCCAGGACCTCCTTGGCCCAAGAAACTAGAGTTGACATCATGAGAAAAAGAGAAATCCACGTTGGGAGTGAGGATTGATGCAATCTTTTTCTGGCACTCAGGAGTCAAGGTATCCTTATCGTTTGTGACCAATACAAGCAAGATCTCAGCGAGAAGAAGCTCTTCCTGACTTCCAGGCTCACTTTGCAAAGTCTTAATGTTCTTCTCAAGGAATGCTTCGAGATCCTTCTTCTTGGTCTTCAACTTGGACAACGGGCCAGGGAAGTCGCCATGAATCTTGACCTTCGGCAATACTTCCGTGGCACCACATACCCTGATGGTATTCAGAGGAGGTGCAAACCCAGTGTTGATTTGGGGAATTAAGACGGTGACTCTATCAGACTGGTTCCAACCAAAAATAGGAAACTGGCGTTTTAGCAAAGCCTCTGGGTTTTCGATCTTGGGTGTGACTGCTTGGGCAATAGTAGGGAGAGAACTTCTGCCACCAGACTTTCCTCTTTTTCTAGCAACCTGTGCTCCAATCACCTGAGCATGAGGAGCATTTGGACTATGAACAGTGCCTGGAGGTGCAGGAGCATAAGGATTGCCTTCTTTAGCACTTCCTCCCATGAGCGAATTGCTTCTCGAGTGTCCACGAGCTGCAGGGCCATAAGGACCGGTATCGGGAACATATGGACTGATGTTGGTACTTTTGTCAGCGTTTTTGGCGGCAGCAGTGTTAATCCGTGGCTTCACCTCTGTTCTAGGCTTAACTGGGGGTGAGTTGTATGAAGGCATGTTCTGAGCGTTTCCGTTTAGAAGAGAGCTGGTGGACGAGATGGAGTAGTCGCTGCCTTGGTGATTAGATACACTGCGTCTTGCAGGAATACTTACTGCTTGGTGAGGAGCAGCTGGAGCAATAGCCTGAGCAGGCATCTGATGCATTGGACCCATCTTCTGTTGCATGTTCGGTGGCATATTCTGCATGAGAGGCATGTTCTGTTGCAAGTTTGGAGGTAAATTCTGCATGGGAGGCATGTTCTGTTGCAAGTTTGGAGGTAAATTCTGCATGGGAGGCATGTTCTGTTGCAAGTTTGGAGGCAAATTCTGCATAGGAGGCATCATGCCTTGGGAAGGAATTTGAGGCGATTGACTGGATGCTTGAGGAATCGAAGGCATTTGAGGCTTCAACACGCTTGGAGGTGGTACCATACCCTGGGGAGCACTGATACTTCCACCTCGAGGAGGCATTGCGTTCATATCAGGCTGTGGCTGGTACCTGTTTCCAGCATTCTCGGGTTGTGCTTGGGGAAGAACCAGGGGGGTTTTTGGTGCCAAAGAAGCATATGGGTTTGGTGCTGCCTTCACTGCAGGAGGTACAGCTGCTGAAGGTGCAGCTGCAGCCACTGGAGCTTGTGGTGGAGTAGCATTAGACATGGTGGCCTTGGGTCTGCTTGGCTTGGCACTTTTACTTGGTAAAGTAATGGGCAAGTCTTCGAAAAAGGCTTTTTTGGATGCTTCTGGTACAGGGGGTCCCTGCGCCTTTGGCAGCTGAGGATTAGGCTGAGGATTGTGGTTAGACTGAGCCAGAGGGCCTCTTCTTGCTGGCTTAATTTGCTGAGAAATAAACGTATCCGGGAAATCATAAGCATCATTCTTTTTCTTAATCGGAGCACTTGCTTCGGTGTGGCCAGTTTGCTGGGCAGAAGGAATAGCACTTGTTGGAGGAGGAACAATGGAACTAGCTGCTTTTGGTGCGTACACTGATGAGGACCTCGCGGGCTCTGGACGAGCGTACTTGTTGGCAATGCTATTTCTTGCTGGTTTCAGTTCCTTTGGTGCAGTCTGAAGAGCCGTGTCTGTAGAATCTTCGTCATCCAAGAAATCGTCGTCCAAAAGAAGATCATCGTCCATGTCCAAAAGGGCGAGAGCTTTTGCTTTTTCGGAAAGCCCACTATCATTGCCGCTTCTGACCACAGTCTGTTGAGAATCATCCGCTTCAAAAGGATCATATTGGCGAGAAGACTCTGCTGGAGGTTCTGGTTTCTCGTGTCCTTGGAATGCTTCTTGGTCATTTTCGAAATGTTCTGGTTCTCCTTGTTCTGCGCCAAATGGATCTTGCAGACTTTGGTCTTGTTCCGAGTATTCTTTGGATGGACGGAGACGAGGTGCATGCAATTGAGCATCTTCAGCAGGCTTGTCTTCGTCTTGTAATAACTGGTCGTTCGCTTGTGTAAGCTGAGTATTGTCTTGGTCATTTTCGACGTTGTAAGCGTGCTCGGTCTGGTTCCAGAAGTCATCGGTTTGGTTCTCTTGGTGGTTCTGGTTCCAAGAGTCTCCGGTTCTTTCTTGTTGCCAGTCGTTTTGATTATCAGAATGGTTGAAATGTGTAGGGAACGATTCTGATGCGTGCTGGTCTTCATGTAAATCTGCCTGAAAATCTTGGTCTGCATCCAACTCTTCAAGACTATGCACGTCTCCGTTTGTTTGTCCAGCAGCATTGTGTTCATCGTTTAAGTCGAGATGGTCATCGTTCAAGTCCCCATGCGGGTGGAAATCAGACTGCTCTTCGTTCTGGAATCCCTCAGTATCCGGTTGGTATGGATTGGATTGCTGATAGTACGGATTGCTCTCGTGTCCATATGCTTCGTAATCGACAGTTTGACCATCATTCTTGTCATAATCTTGGTCGTAGCTTTCATGATTAAATGCTTCTGGGTCATATGGGTTATGAACTGCTCCATCTTCTAGACCATGATTCTGGTGTCCTTGGTCATATGCTTCGTGAGCATGTGCTTGGTCTCCTTGACCGTAGGATTTCTGGTCATAAGCCTGATTCTGGACATATTCTTGATGTCCTTGATCATACGCTTGTTCTCCGTAGGCTTGATACTCCTGTCCGTAATTCTGAAGATGATCACCAGAGAAATGCTGTTCATGCTCCTGGTCATATTGAAATCCGTCATGCTGTCCTTGCTCTTGTTGATCGAAATTATGTTCTTGTTCACCATGCTGCTGGCCTTGTTGATCCAAATGGCGCAGTTCTTCCAAATTCTGTTCCTGTTCATCAATTTGTTGCGTTTGGTCCAAATTCTGGTCTTGTTCATATTCATATGCGCCGTGAGGTCTCGAAAAGGGGTCTTCTAGATTATGATCCTGTTGCCAGGACACATTCAGCAACTCCTGGTCCCATGGATCTGCCTGAATGTGCTCTTCCCAGGGGTCTGAGTCACCTGGCCTGTCGCCTGCGGCCTCATGCTCGGTAAGCTCAGCAGGGTCTTGTTTCAGAGGTGTTTCATGTTGTTCAGTGTGGTTATGAGCAGGGACCAGGGAGTCCCAGGCCACATCATCTTGGGGTGCTTCGGAGTCCCATGGCAAGTCACCTTTGACAGGGCTTCCTTCGTCCCAAGATAAGTCGCCGATTTCTTCATCCCACGGATCTTTGGCCACTTGATCCTCCATCTGAGTATCAGCTTGAGGCCAGCCAGCATTCGGAGCCTCGTGGGATTGGGGCTGGGGAGTGTAGGAACCGATCTGGAAATTTTGGGGCTGGGTATGGAAACTTGGGGGAGGAGCATGGAAATCCTGAGCCTGGGTCGGGGCATTCAACATCTGGGGAGGCCCCGGGGGTGGGGGCCCTTGGGCAGAGGAGGTTTCTTTGTCATTCTGCAGGTCAGCTATGGAAGCATATTGCTGAAACTGGTCCACACGCTTCCTTCGAATGGGCTTTGCTCTTGAAGTCATGCTGTGCCGAATTGCTTGGAGCGGAAGTGTGTTTGGAGAAGGAAACGTTGGCAGTTTTGAATTTTGTTCGGCGGAGGAACGAGCGCGGGCTTCCTGCAGGATCAACACGTCTGGAGGAACAGAGTTAAAAAAAAACACAGCTTGTGCACCTGGTGCGGAAGAGGAGTCGTGCCGCGCCCGGTTATGGAAGGCTTAAGGGTGGCATCACTTTGGCCACCTGCATATGCGGCGCACCTACGGGAAAATCCCGCCTTTGTCTTGGTGTGGAGAAGTGTAGGAGCGAACGCGGTCCATTGTTGGTGTACGGGTGTACTGCATTATTTTAGTTCAATTGTTATTGCCATAATAACACATCAGTTGGGGGAAACACTCAGTCTATTTGGGTGCTTACAGACAAACAGCATTCTTGGGAAGACACGAACACGGAGATCCCCCATTTTCCGGTGCAGTTCCCGTGCACATTCCGTACACCCAGACCCTACACTAGACCCTAGACCTACCCACACTAGACCTTAGACCTACCCACACAAGACACGTTTATACACCGCTATGTACCATGTTATTATGAGTACCTTGGCTGAGTATGCCAGTAGAGAGACTTGACGTATTAGAAGCATAAGAATTTATACATGCCAATTTTTGACTCCCAAATTGTCTCCGAGGAATCAACACAAGCAGCCTATACACTACAGGCTGCCATGCTCCAGTAGACAGTAGCTAGTACCCAAGTGAACAATGACCCCTAAAGAATTTTACTATACGAAAGTATGCTGTATATAAATACACCTATGTATTGATTTCGCTATTGGACAAATATGGAATGGTCAGGTTCCTCAATGTGGTCAGCGTACCGAGCCAAAGATACTGTGGAGTAGTGCAGAACGTATTACTGCGGCATACTGGGGAAGTTCTGGGAGTACTGGAAATGGGTGCGAATGGTGAGGCCCACTTCCACTGGCTGCGCATATGCGCGAAGGTCAATCTCCACCCACCAGTTGCACCCAAACCCTGAGGGTGGCTATACAAGTGCGCCTCAAAACATTAAATGATGAAGACTTTTCCCATGGAAGATAAAATATATAAAAGCATCAGTTATTTGTATACATCTCTATACATTACTATCTCTCTGGTTAAGGTCATGCTTGCACTTTCTAGTTACTACGGTCCATTTTACGATGATGGAGCCAAAGCAGACGTCTTTTTTTATGAGACGTACTTTCCGTGGAAAACACAAGTTGAATGTGAAGCAGTAGTGTTGGTTTCAGAAACTGGTGCTTTTGGCTGGTACGATCCCTCGTTGCGGGGAGACTTTGCTGAGTTTCTGGTGATTGCCAATCATGAGAGTCATCATTTATCAGGGTCACCAAAAACACCAAGAAAGCTTTAGAATTGAACTCTTCTTCATTTGACATACTTTTTGCTGCTGGTGACCACGGTTCCATTTCTGATTTTTCCGAAGCTAGACACTTACAACAACACGTCTTAGCTATTGCCAAAAAAAGGGGAGTCATTGCTGCTGTTTATGGCCCAGCTATCTTCGAAAGCATCAAGACCAAAGACAGGAAGCACTTTATCAAGCGGACAAATCTGATGGATTCACAGATGCGCGAGAAAAGTTATTGGAGGTGGACCATGTCATGGAGGCCAGGAACTTGAAGACTCCTAAGGAAGGGTCCATACATGCATGCAAGTGAAACTACATTGAGCCCAAACATCCATGGGTTTTTTAACTGTTACTGATGGAAAGTTGGTCGCTGGAGCCAACCCAGTCTCTGCCACCGAGACTGCAAATGAGGCCTTGGTTGCTTACTAGAATCTTGAGCCCCTAAAATAAAAATCTCATACACTGGAATATGTTCAGTATATTCAAAGGGTGAAGAAGCCAAATACTCAGTGCTCTGGTAGTCAATAAATTAAATACACGGTATGATTACACACCTTTATTCATTATATCTTGCCATACTATTCTACAGTACTCCTTAATGTCTTGCCTAATTAGTATGAACATACCGTCCATCTTGTTAAATTCTCGAAGGTACCAAGTTATCTATATTCGTTGACAATTGTTGAAGCAATTATGAGCAGATTATAATTTTCGGGAAGCTAAAGGTTTGTAGAGTACACTTTAACTATTGGTGAGGGTACATAAGACACGGCACCAATAGTCTGCCTAGTTTGGTGTATACATAGTGTAGGAGTAGTATACTAGTTATAGTAGTGAAGTCTTTGATGGCCATGGTTGGTTTCCAACTGCATAGGCCCTATAATAAGCTCTACGGTAGAACTTTGAACTTACCTAGTAATCAATGTAGCATTAAGTAGTGAGTTAATTTATTACCAGAAGGGAGTATAATAAAATAGTGATATTCTTCGTTATTTTCAGCCACTAGTGCCAATGATTAGTACCTCTTCCCGTACTCTTACTAGATTTTTGGCTACATCAGTCAATGGCTGTTAGCTGTATAGTACTAATGAATCTGCCCAATTGCGGTAAAAAAACCTTTATCTCGAATTAGGGAACATTAAGAGACTAATGATTAGAATCAATATAGTCGTAGTACGGTGTACATAAATATAGTCTAGGCATTAGTATTGTGGGGCTTGGAGTGGCATAGATTTCTATTTCATACACTCATACACTCATAAAGTCATACATTTTTTCACCACAGGTGCTTCTACCTATTGAGGTATAAGCCTAACCAGTGTAATCCAGACAATAAACATTGCATACCTCTTCTCTCAACCACCATTGTATGAGGTACCCGTATGGAATGTGACAAGCTAGAATAATGACCGGTTTGTCCTGGTGAATAGTTCTGCCGCAAGCACCTAGCAAGGACCGGTTGACTCGACAACCCCTATCAAATACTGGAGTACTTTAATTCCTCCCCGGAGAATCATCAGCATATATAGTATCGATTATGAATAAACGGACTGACAAGATTCTAAACATATATTCGTATCGTATACTGATGTACCTTACTGGTGACCAAGGTACCTTCATATCTTCGACTAGACTAGAATAGATATAGTGCTTTCTCTCACATGTGACTCAACAAAACTAATAGTTGAAACCATTCGTATGCTCATACATTTTCTGGAGTCTATAGTGGACTACTACTACTACAGATATACGGTATAGAATTTGGTTGGATATTGTATTCCAGGGTATATAATACATGGCATTAATGACTATGGCTTGATATATAACAAGGGCATACAAAATATGCTACAATATATGGCTACAATATATGGCTACAAAATATGCTACAATATATGGCTACAAAATATGGCTACAAAATATATCTACAATATATGGCTACAATATATGGCTACAAAATATATCTACAATATATGACTACAATATATGACTATGATATAGTGGGGGTCAATAATATCTTTCATTGGGCTTGGTCCAGGTGCATGATTCCAAGTCTAAGCCAGAGTATAGACCCAAGATGATCTTCATATACACTATATTTACACTACTAATCAAAAACACGCCGGCCTATACTACACAACATCCATTATTAACACTATTGGCATTGCCTTACCACTCACTGCTACTTGAGTATACTAACTAGTGTAGTCATACTACTCCATAGTAATCGTTTTTTGCATTTAAGAGTCTACAAGAATTACTTGAATCTACTTTCAGCCAAACTCTAGCGAAAAATCATCTTGTGGTGCCTTGGATTTTCTATCAATTTTTATTCCGGACCTCTGACCGGTTTGGTGTACGGGTGTACGGCCGGAAATGATCTGTTCATATACCTCCAAAAAGACACCCACAGTGTAATTTTAGCTCAGAAAACCACCATTATGGTGTCCGGAATTTCAGAATTTCAATAAACTAATTTCCAAAGCAAATAAGGGGGAAAAGGGGTCTTTTGCATTGGGCCTTTTTGTCCTGGGGTAGCCTGGTGCACGGGTGTGCGTGGCATTCCGGTCCTATATTTCGGTCCCCTCGGTCTTCTTCCGACCCATTCAACAAACATCTGATTACGTGACCTTTTATTGTTGTCATTTTCCCCTTGAACTGGGCACGTGACCTCAATCCAAGTGTGAGAATTATGAATTTTTAGTATTGAAGCTCTAGCCTTATTAGCCTGTATTCGCACAGGTCATGGCTTCTACCGGGTTTGTCAATATAATGGATTCTCAGGAACGATAACCCAGTGGTGTTCGACTATTTTTATTCTACTGCTCTGAGCATCTGTTTTCTACTCCCCTTCCTCAGAAAAAAATGCTGTGGATCAAAGAAATTGAAATCCACATGGCTTCAGTCTAGTGGTCATTTCACTATGCCGTACGTGCCTCTAGGTCACTAAAAATAGCAACATCTAATGGACTTCCCTGACTCAATATGCTGGAGAAAAAAAAAAAGCAATTTACATTTGCCACTGGTTCAAACATACTGAATGGAAGTCTTAACTGCAACAGCCATTTTTCTTTACATACTAAATGGGCTTCGAGAGAAGTTATCGTCATGTGACCTAGACCCACTGCTCCCCCCCCCCCTCCGACTAACCTCTTCTCCGATCTCCCCAAACTTGTAATAAGTAAATCATGCTTTATAGTTATAGAATAGTAATGTATTGAAAGAGCCGGCTAAGATGTAACTATTTTCTGTCCTGCTTTAGCATTATCTCCTACTTCTCTCTGGTACTACATATAGAAATCTAGTCTCTGCTCCCTCCACTTCCCTACCGATAATTACTAACACTGAATTTCTTTCTAAATGATCACTTTCATATACGGTTCACTATCAGCATTCTTTACAATAAACCCCTTGAAGTGTCCTTGATGTACTGGTCGTTTTGATCTTGTGGGGTGTACGGATCTCATCCAGGGACTGGGTCGGGGTGTACGGATTTCGAAATGTGCACCAGGCACCTGTCCGCGTCAGATCACTACTTCCCCTTCATTACTGGTCTTCTTCTTTTCTTAGACGGAATCGGCCCATATTAGCACGAGACCCTGCTACTCCTTTTTCGCCTTCCTAATCCGGATGCTTGCATGGCCCTCGAGACATTGTTCAAAAATACATCACGTGAGGGGCACTTATTCTCGTCATGTTCCCGCTGTGTTTCGTGTGTGTTTCACTAGTGTTCCATTAGTGTTTTACAAGCGTTTCAAATTGGAATATATGCAGTACCCCCCTCCATGAAACCCAAGATCACTCGACTCCTCCAAACCAAAATTCTTCCAGCCCAGAAAACGGCTGCCATTTTGAGAGCGCCGCAGCCGGCAACCTGCACACAGCGCGCCGCTAAACGTCGATGCGCATATCTATTTTTACCCTCTCAGTTGGTACATCACCGCATCCTAAGCCATCGCCACAGCCACTGATTAACGGCCTAACCGACGCTCTTGACAGCACGTTCCTCGGTATTTCAAGCTCCAATATATTCTTGCCACGTGACCCCCTCGCGCACGCGACCCCTCACACCCAGACACCTGCCCCTCCTACACGGTGATTCTCATACCTTTTGACCACTAGATCAAGATCGGGAATCGCTGCATTTTGAACCTTGCCGTTTGAATTTTTCGTTTGCAGCTTTGAAAATTTTGCCTTGACAAGCTTTCTTTGCGTGCTCGCCTATCCTTGGTATTGAAGTGTCGCCCGAAGTGGTCTCGTCAACTATCCACGTACAGTATCAGCCGAAGAAAGTCAAAATTACTCCGTTAACATTTTGACAGACAGTCCCCAAACGATCTACAAAAAACATTATATCTATTGAAAAGAACATTAGTCTGACTTTCTGACTGACTTTTTCGAAACACTTTTATTGACTATACACCTATCGAACTCTCACATTGATTCATAATGGGAAGAAGAAAAATTGAAATCCAGCCTTTGGGCGATGACCGTAACCGGACAGTGACTTTTGTCAAGAGAAAAGCAGGTCTCTTCAAAAAAGCCTACGAGCTCTCTGTTCTTTGTAAAGTGGACCTTGCAGTTATAATCGTTGGCAACAACAACAAAGTGTACGAGTTCTCGTCCGTTGATACCAAAGAATTGATGGATTTTTATCAGCAGCAAACTCCTCATGAGCTGAAGCTGCCGGAAAACTATGGGCGATACAAGAAGAAGAATCGCTTGCAAACAAGACAATATTCGGTGATGGACGAGGACGTCATGCAGGATATTAAGCTTGAAGATGGTAACGCCGACTCGGAATACGATTCAGATACTCCTGAGCCTAAGCGTCAACGTAAGACATCACCAGCCCCTTTGATCTACTCGAAACAACCCTCGGTAAGTTCCCATTTTGGGCTGTTGGCTACGCAGAATAATAGCCAGAACTCGCTTAAAGAAGCCGATGTTCCGCTGCACAGGCCCGTATTACGGGTGCAAATTCCCTCGGATACCAAAGGAAAAAACTCGGACTCCAAGACAATCACGCCAGTCGAGAATCCCGGTCTGAAAAAAGAGCAAAAGCTTGGTGAAGGTCAAGCGGCACACGCACCAGCGCTCAATACAGGCCGATATTCGTTTGGCAAGTTTAAAAGCCCGGAAAACCGCAAGCAGGTACCGCAGCTACCGTTTCCCATCAATAAGCTGCAGACACTGAGTCCCTCTTCCGGCACAATGCCCCAGCTTCCGATGAATTCAGGCATGCAGTTCTTCCCTCCACTTCCACAACCCTCTCCGTCTGGCCAGTACCACCCATCAATTCTACCCACCCCGGTGTTTAATCAGGTGTTCAACCAGCAGTATATGGGCCAAACTACAGGACAAAATGGACAAAATGGACAAACAAGCCAAAACGGACAATTACAGACTAATCCGGGCCAACCTCAGGGGCAAAACAACCAGGCCCAGGATGCTGCTGCTGCCGCCGCTGCTGCTGCTGCTGCAGTAATGCACCAGAACCCTTCAGACGGAAGTGGTATGGATGGAGCAGCACCCAAACTTAAACCGCCATTTCAGCTCAATGGGGACCAGACGCCTGTTTCAGGACTTCCTTCACGTTATATGAACGATATATTTCCATCGCCGTCGAACTTGTATGCGACGCAAGAGTGGCCCACGGGAATGACTCCGTATGGCCAATCGAACATGTCACATTACTTCGTGAATATGATCCCCAGTGCCAGTGGTCAGACCCCAATGCCCATGACAGCAGTGTTTGCCAATGCAACGAGAAATTCTCATCTGGCAGGAAGTCAGCGACCGCAGGCAGCACCCACACAGCAGTCTCTGATTCTGGAGAGTCAAGAACCAAAGCCTGAGTAAAGCCTGAATGGCTTTACATGATTTATTTAAACAACGATTACACACAAAACGAATTCAAGTTATTTGAAATGCAAATATGGAGCTACAAAGTTTAGGACCAAAAGTTATGGAGTGAACACGTGGAGTGAGGCTGGGTCTGTATAGATTGGTCTATGCATATAGTGACAAGCAGCAGATCAGCAGTCTAAACACACCATATTGATCTATCGTATTCATATTGGTATGGAGTATGATGCTGATTATCTGATACTGCTTGTCTGATTGTCTGATTATCTGCTTTTCATACACTTATATTGATATATGATTTTGATTGGTATGTTTATTTGATGCTTATGGATGTACGCATTCGATGTTGCAGCTTTAGCCAGACAGTAGGCAGTGCGGAGGGCACGAAAAGGCAACAGGGCTCGAGCCCTAACTCACGTGGGACCTTTTTGAAAAATATGAAGAAGATGGAGAAAGCGCGCGCGCACCCGTGCACCTGGACTGCATGATCCATCCCACGGCGGCTCACACTGCGCGAGAAAAAAATGCACCCTCGCAAAGAAGCGCCAGAAAATTTTTCTTCTTACTCCAATTAGGCTAACCAGTTCATCATGAAGTTAAACATTTCTTACCCAGCCAACGGTACTCAAAAGTGCATTGAGATCGAGGACGAACACAAGTTGCGTGCCTTCTACGACAAGCGTATGGGCCAAGAAGTCGAGGGTGAGTCTGTTGGAGACGAGTTCAAGGGCTACATCTTCAAGATCACTGGAGGTAACGACAAGCAAGGTTTCCCTATGATGCAAGGTGTCTTGCACCCAACCAGAGTGAGATTGTTGTTGTCCAAGGGCCACTCCTGTTACAGACCAAGAAGAGCTGGTGAGAGAAAGAGAAAGTCCGTTAGAGGATGTATTGTCAACCAGGACATGTCTGTCATTGCTTTGGCTGTTGTCAAGCAAGGAGATGCTGACATTGAGGGATTGACTGACGTGACCACTCCAAAGAGATTGGGTCCTAAGAGAGCCAACCACATCAGAAAGTTCTTTGGTTTGACCAAGGAGGACGACGTCAGAGACTACGTTGTTAGAACCACTGTTGAGAAGAACGGCAAGACCTACTCCAACGCCCCAAAGATCCAAAGATTGGTCACTCCTCAAACCTTGCAAAGAAAGAGAGCTTTGAAGGCCAAGAAGATCAACAACGCCAAGCAACAAAGAGACGCTGCTGCTGAGTACGCTCAGTTGTTGGCCAAGCGTTTGCACGAGCGTAAGGCTGAGAAGGCTGAAGTTAAGAAGAGAAGAGCTTCTTCCTTGAAGGCTTAAATGGCATCCACATACTTTTAATTGGTAATAAATACCTTTGTTCGATACTACGCTGTACTTGCCATTTTTACATGATACAATCCCTACACAATACTCCATCCATATACTAAAAGTACACTAAAATACTAAATGAGCTATTATTCACGTCTAATTGGTTAATCAATTTTCTGTGTACTGTAGTCAGGTCCTATTTATAGCACTCAATTAAAGTATTTGGTATGGTGTATGGGTTTTTTGGGTTTTGTAAAGATAGGATTTGTGACTTGAATCGATACACGGCCGTGGTTCTACCATGGACTAATATCAACTTCTTCTATAATCATCGCACTAATGATTTTATGGGCTGTGCACGACCCTGGCCGATCAGTACTGGGCGCCAAAGTTCCCCACTTTAGCACCACCATAATTTTTCAGCTTATTCAAATGAGCTTACTAGCATTTCCATTTAAATTTTCTTTCATTCGTGAATCGATTTTGGGCCTATTTTGGTATGCAGATTTATGGAGTGTACTTGAACTTCTTGTCTGTCAATTTGCAGTCTTTAGACTCCAGTTTGAGAAACCATAAATTAAAACAATCGTCATACTCGCCTTTAAAGATTTCATACGACTATAGCATATGACTTCAAACCACTTTATCGCTATATCACTCAATATAGTACACCACTACACTGTTGCAGTGCAGAACTGGGCTCGGTCACGTGAGCAGATGTACCCTCCCATTAGTCTAAATTCGTATTTGAAGTGCTTACTGTTTAAGTCTGTGTATACGAGCTGATCCACTAAGTACATCTGAAACAAATGTACTTGATAGTTGAATAAAACAGACGTGTTATATTGTGGCACTCTAGACACTATATACTCCAGCGCACTACCACTACCATCTACTACCAACCACACACGATCTATTTACTTCTATACTACTTCTATTTACTAACACTAGTGACTACTTCTATTTACTAACACTAGTGACTACTTCCAGTGACTACTCGGTGTACTGTGTATCGTTTTATGAATGGTGGTAGAAAGGTGAGAAGACTGTTCTACTGAAGTATTTGAATGATGGCTTGGTACTTCTACTATATTGACCCCCTCTTTTCAAAAGTTGAATCTCATGTGAGTTCTCTATATACAGTGTTTTTCATAACTATTCAAATGAGCGCAGCAAAATGTTCAAACCACACTAGCAAAATTAAACAAACTGATAAGTCAAAAGGTTTTGTACTTATGACTAAAAAAATGCTAAGGATCAAAGATTTGAAATAATCTCTTTATGTGAAGTCTTAATTTAATTTTCAAAACAGTAACTTTTTGAATTATTGGTTTCTTTAATATTGCTAGTGTGGTTTGAATCTTTCTAACGTGTGGGTTTGAATTGTTTTGAAAAACACTGTAAGGTGGGATTCTAAACTTTTTAGTAATGCGCAACAGTTTCTTGGCCAAGAAACGAGTCTTAATAAAATATTCATTAAATACTTTAAATTGAGTCTTCAACTAATTGAGTTGAGCAAGGTTGAGTATCACCGAATACCAATAATATATAGCTTTTAATACGAGAGAGTGACGCTACTACTGTCTCATACTTAACTGCTCATAATATACTGTTCGTACTGTAATGCTCATAATGTAATGCTCATAATGTAATGCTCATAATGTAATGCTCATAATGTAATGCTCATGCACGTCGGTGACCCCAGAACTAGTGAGATGTAACTAGAACAAATACAAGAATATCTTTGACTATAAGATGGAAAGTTATCCGGAGAGTGACAAATTGGGCTTACACAGGACTCTGGGCCACACTGGAGTGTAAGATATTCACCGTTTTGAGTGTTTTGACTAATTGAATGTTTTGCTGAACCTCAGCTATTCTTCCACAAGTCTTCCGCGGGTCTGGCTCTACTATACACTGAACTAGTTCTACTGCACTTCTATAGTTACTAGTCCACTCTAGCCCTTCTGGTCTATTAGTCCGGTTCTAGTCTTTACCTTCTTCTGATGTCTACCCATCTTCCTCTGGTTATGATATTCACCTTTTCTAGTAAGTGTTATAGTTTGGGTTCTGATATGCATCTACTGGCTCTAGTTATGCCGGTCTACCACTCATCAATACTATGGTGAGGCTATAGAATTGGAACATCAATGAGTTCCATTAAGCTAATGCACTCCTCCCAGACTAGCCGATAAATCATATGGAAAGGTGAGGCAGTGGTTTCGATATTTTATGTTCATAGCCTCAAGTTGTGTTCCACATTGTACCATACGTTCTCTAGACCCCATCCCACTTATTCTAGTGTGCCCCAGGGTGGTTACTCTCAGTTACACTTAGTAGTACGCATATTGCGTATATGGACCCTTAATCAGTGGTGTTTAAGTCTTCGCGTTCTCTGTGATTTCAGTAAATAAAATTACCCTTGTACAGTGTTTTTCGAAACGATTCAAACCCGCACGATAAAATGATACAAACCACACTAGCAAAATTAAACAAACCAATAATTTAAAGAGTTTCGTACCCCTTTCACTCCATTACGTCCATTTTGACCCTTGATTGATATTGGAAGACTCCCAAATGACCCCAACTGTATGGCATATCAGTCAATCCTCCAGATTCAACATTTCAGAATAGTGAATTTTAATGAAAGTTGGTATGAACATTTGGTTTGAAAGACTGTGCGAAGGAGTACGAAACATTCTGTGGTGCTGGTTTGAATAGTTTTCAAAAACACTGTATCACTCCTAAAGGGTCTTGGAACTAGAATGAGCAGGTGCGGGGCTCGTAACCCAACTATATAACCACACTAACTCTCCACCAATCCACTACACTCTCAAATAGAAAGGCAAGTCACATTTTTATTAATAGTACTTATACCCCTAGGGCCGCTTGGACTAATATCTTGTATATGAGTCTTGCGATACTAAAGAAATGGCAGGATACAGAGCCTAAAGGGCCCGAGATTCTTTTTCTATAGGCTAAACATGTCAAAATTATGTACTTTTTAGCTTGACAAACCCTTATAATCCAATTAAGATACAGCAAATTTGGGAGTTTTTATGACAGTTAAAGCGTCAGTCTTATGGCTGAGGAAGCATAGGTTCTATAGGTATACCTAGAACACCAACATACACAATACATAACTCACATACATACATACATACATATATACATGCATAACACTGGATTGGCTCCAATGATATTCACTAAAATTACAAGTATAGTAGCCATTATTTGAGCCGTTTGGCCGGGTGCTCGTCCGTCTGCCGGCGCACCAACTGCTTGATGTTCTCGAACACCTGGTCGGACGTGAGGTTGGACTCGTGACGGAAGTTTTTCTTCATATAATTCTCCTGCTGCTCCTTGTACTTGGGATCGAGTAGCAACACCTTGAGATGGGCATCAAACTGGCTCTCGGGAATCTGCTGTTCTGTGAGGGGACACGTGATGAGCCTCTCTGTCTCTTTCCGCCTTTTGAGCCTGCTCTCCCCAGCAGCCTTAATTTTGATTCCTTTGGGAACAAACCCTGGGTTTTCTCCTCCCTTCCCCTCCTTCTCTTCCTCTTTCGTTTCCTTCTCCTCCTCCCTCTCCCTCTTTCTCTCCCTCTCCCTTATCTCTGCCTCGTAGAATCGGTTCTTCATCTCCAACAGTCGCAGGGCAACAGCACTCCGCAAAAGAGGTCGGGCCAACTCGGAAACCTCATCGATGGAATCAAAAAACACTCGCTCCACCAACTGAAAGTCTTGCCAGTCTATGGACGCATATAAGTACTGCTTCCTCTGTTCATCTTCATGTCGGAGCTTTTGCTTGATCTTGTTCTTCTTCTGGTATGCAGCCCTTCTGTATGCACTCCGAAACAAGTCTTTTTGGGTGTAAAAAAAACCATCGATGGAATCCGTGGGAGCACCGTTCCGAGCCCGCGCAACCAATTCTCGGTACTGCTCAATATATGCCCTAAGAAGACCATTCAAACTATGGCCTTCCTCTAGAAACGCAAATTGTTTTTTGCTGCCCAGTTTTCTGCTCTGGTCCCGAAACTTACGGAGATGCAGTTCCGAGTTGCATGCCGTATAAAGTGCCACGGCCTTGATGATTTGTAGATCCTGCGTGGAAATCGGTGGTAAGTCCGTAAGAAATGGTAGTTCCGCAGGTACAACTACCAGAGACTCCCTTGCCCCGGTATCAGTTCCGTTCATCTTTTTTCCCGTCTCTTTCTCCTTTTCTTTTTCCTGGCTCTGGTGGAGTTGCTGGAGGTAATACCCATGGTACTCATCGTTCTCCAAGAGAAACGAGAACTGGGCCTTCTCTTTGGACGCTAGAAGCTTTTCGGCAAACGACGGGCCGTTCTTGAGAATGTATTGTACACATTTATCAATAGCCTCCTTTTTGACCTCTGGCGGCGTTTGTACTGTCATGAAGAGATATGGAGCAGTGGATGAGACCCAAGTGAGGTGCGAGTGCATGGCGCGTCACGTGCGCCGTACCCTAGACCACTGGTTGCAAGTGACCACTACAAAATAGAGCATCTTCGGGATAGACTTGAAAGAGAGTGGATATTTTGTTTGTTTGATATTATTACTGAGTAATGAGATATGGTGTTAGAACCGATACACATCACCCACTTTAGCACTACCATGTACAACTGGTGATACTCTAGCACTGCACTGAAACACTACAGTCACCATTCTTCAGAACTACACAATAGCCCTACTATCCATTAGTACAGTGCATTTTATCACACTAGATCACACTATAGTACTGCCTGGTAAGCGGGAAGTTGTGTATTATGTAGTAATACTCTAGTACTGCACTGTTGTACTCTCAGGTACCAAAATTTCATCTATTACAGCAATAAATCACACTAAAATACACTAGAATACATTCGGAATGTGTGGTAATTGAGTCTAAATTCTGGCCTTTTTGATTAAAAAAGGGAATTATGATTTTTTCCCTGAAATCTACATAAAACAAGCTTCTGCATATGGCCATAGTTGTCTTAAAACAAGACACCAAAAACAGACATGCTTCTGGCCAATTTCCTGGCATTCATAACCGTTTATGTTTTCAATTAAGTAGTTAGACAAATTTGGTATTATTAAAGAAGCACCTGAGAAGTTTGGGTTCCAACATTGTCAAGGTGTCTTTGGTTTCCACAGAATCATTGACGAGCCAAAGCCATTGCTTGAACTATCTCTACATCCTGTTTTGAGCTTTGAAGAGCTGGTAAATTTTTAGAATGAGATCAATACATTAAAGTATGGCTTAGGCAAGAGCTGATTAAAAGGTCTTGAAACAGCTTTCGTTGAGCCTAATATCTTCAAATACATCAAAAAGCTTTCTATGGCTTTGAAAACGTCCCAAGAAGGAAATTGAAGAGCACAAGAAGTGTGTTAAATCTTTGGGAAGTCTATTCAAATATTTCGAACAGTGCTTCTAGAGTGCTTCTACAGAAAGGTTACTATAATACACTACAATTATAATACACTACAATTATAATACACTACAATTATAATACACTACAATTATAATACACTACAATAATATACTAAACTACAATAATATACTAAACTACAATAATATACTAAACTACAATAATATACTAAACTACAATAATATACTAAACTACAATAATATACTAAACTACAATAATATACTAAACTACAATAATATACTAAACTACAATNTAAACTACAATAATATACTAAACTACAATAATATACTAAACTACAATAATATACTAAACTACAATAATATACTAAACTACAATAATATACTAAACTACACTACGGTATATTACACTCTATTCTGTTGCATTTGGTTCGCCTATGACCGAACGTAGACCCTGTTGTTTCTTTTAAGTAGGAATTTAGACATATAGGTTTCAGTATAGAAGGACTCATTGGCCCAGTAAACCCATGTATGTATCTTGGTCAATGGACTATAGAAGCTTATCAGTCACAAACGTTTCAGCTGTACTTTTCACTAATCACTCTCGCTATCTACAAAAGAATCCTTGTTCTTCTTTTATTGCTCAACAAGTATAAGTTGAGTACTGACTTGGGTAGCTAGTAGCAGAGGAGTGACTCAGATTAGTGTAATGTAGTATTAGACTGGGGTAGACCTAAGTGTTAATTAGGGGTCATTTTGGTATCATAGTACCAAATTTTGAAGAGTTCTGGGGAATCTAGGTCATAGTGTCTTTTTTTTTTTTAGTGGAAAGCACACTCTTGAAGTGGAAGTGGATACTGAGGGTCAATTGGTCTGATCAGCCATCGTAATATATGCAGTATTAATTGGTATACAAGTATAGAGAATTTTTTTCTAATGGATTGTCCTGTCTATTATGATGGAGTGAAGATTGAAATAGACACTGATGTAGATAATAAGTTCTGTAAAGAGTAGGTGGCCAATAGTAATGATCACTGGTGCACAATAATCTTTTTCAAAAATCTCGGAATTTATAATACTCGAAAAAGAATACACCTTCCTGATTATTTCAGTCTACTTACTTTGTATTTGGGTACTTGGTTCTGGGAAAATGGGTTGTAATGCTTGAGATATTTTAGTGGGTTATGAGCCTGGGCCTGCTGGGATCATCACAATCTACTCTTTCCATGACTAAGAGATGTTATATCAGTCAAAAATCCCTGGAGATCATATTAATTAATGATAAATACACGTAATAATTTTGATGTGTGAAGCTACATCTTGTAATGAGTCCACTAATTACTAGTATACATATAGTAGTTGAAATCGCCTCAACTCTCAAGCTATATGAATCAATTCAATTCCTTAACTAGCTTTTTAATATAACCTTTATCTTTTCTCACTAAACTTGAGACCATTTTCGAGCTTTATCAGAGCTTTTTGACCGATCTTATTGTCTTTTTATACATTTTTAATTCCGTTTGCTAATTTATTTTCGCAAAACGATTTTGATGTCAGGGATATGACCCTGGTACAGGAATGCCTCGAACAACTCCAACTCGAGATCACGCGCCCCGACTCACGCGCTCTAATC